>JARQOC010000001.1:443014192-443029301 GCA_033576535.1 Allobates femoralis
AATTATAATCAGACCCCACACAGAGAATTACCATAGTTGGTGAGGGCGTGTGCAGTTCTACAGATAGCAGTGTTCAGTAACACTCATGTATCACTATAGTGTCACCACATTATCCTGTCACACTCTCACCTACCAGGCTACAAACTGTGAGATCTCCATAGAACGGAGTTCACAATAGAGATGAGTGTCTAGGAGAATCATATGTAAACAAAACACATTGTGTATGAAATCATTCAGGGACAATACCACATACCTCCGTAGGTGTTACAATAGGTCACGTCCTGGTCTGCACCTAACCCCTACGCGTTTCGTCAAACAGACTTCCTCAGGGGGTGATGTGCCATGTGAGGGACAAGTTCGGGGGTTTTTATAGTGTTTGCATTGATTTACAATCAAAAAACGCTGTGTGTCCGCTCCTCCGCCTCCATTTCCGGCGTCCAGGCCATGTGACCGCTCCCGATCACATGACACGCCCCACTTCCGGTCTTTGGAACGCGGAAATCAGAGGCAGCGTCATTGTAGATGCTCCCCTGAACCGCAACCATGTGACCGGGAGGGGGCGTGTCCGGGAACACTCAACATCGCCGCGACGCACTGAGAGGAAGGGGGAGAGACATGAAGAGACGCTGTGAGATTATAGCGTTGCTAGGCAACACTCAATACCAGGATTTAAAGTGAAAAATAGTGATTCTTATAGATAAATACATTTATAGTCGCTATAGAATAGGTCTAAGGGACATTCAATAACAACAAGTAAAGCAATATATCATTATTCAGAATAAAGTGCATACAATAGTGCAAATATCTGCCACAGATAGAACAATGATACAGTGATGGTAAGCATCGAAAATGTGCATTACATAGACACTATACATAACTAATTATGTGCATATATAAAGTAAAACATAAAAAATGATAAAGGAAGAGGTGCCAAGTGATGTAATCTCCTGTGGAAGTCCAAATGTCGTTTATTTCTTTCAACCAACACTATCCAGACATTCATATGATGAAAATTCAAAAGGGAATATCTGAAATAAAAACTGGGGCTGTATATACCTCTGGGGCCCTGTATACTACCACTGGGGCTGCTATATACCTCTGGGGCCCTGTATACTAACACTGGGGCTGTATATACTACCACTGGGGCTTGTATATACCTCTGGGGCCCTGTATACTACCACTGGGGCTGTATATACTACCACTGGGGCTGTATATACCTCTGGGGCCCTGTATACTACCACTGGGGCTGTATATACTACCACTGGGGCTGTATATACCTCTGGGGCCCTGTATACTACCACTGGGGCTGTATATACTACCACTGGGGCTGTATATACCACTGGGGCTGTATATACTACTGGGGCTGCGTGTATACTACCACTGGGGCTGCTGTATCTACCTCTGGGACTGGTGTATACCACACTGCTGGGGGCTGTATACTTGTGCTAGGGTCCACCCTCGGCTTATACACGAGTCAATAGATTTTCCCAGGTTTTGGGGGCAAAAGTAGGGGGTCGGCTTATACACGGGTCGGCTTATACACGAGTATATACGGGTAAATGCTTTTTTTCACCTTTATCATTACACTCTGAGCTCAGACAGGGATGATTAGAATAGTACTATGAAGCTGCAGGTACAGATAAAGATAGCTGGGGGGACATAAACCACCTGACAGGTTCCCTTTAATGATGCTATATAAGTAAATATGTATTGTTATTGAGCTTTTTTTTTTTTTTTTAAACAATTGTACCTGCTGATATCAGGTCTTTCCGTAGCTCTTCACAGCTAGTTCTTGGCCAACTTTTCTGATAATTATTTTCACTCCTCTGTCTGAAATCTTTCAGAGAGAACCTGATTGTGGGTGGATTATGTTGAAATGATGTTCTTTCCACTCACGGATTATGGCCCCAACTTTGCTCACTAGAGCCTTCAGTAATGTAGAAATTCTTCTGTAACAAATGCCATCAGTATGTTTTGCATCAATTAGATTGTAATGCTTGTTGAGATAGCTCACTGGTTTTACTCATAATTATTATTATTATTTATTTATAGAGCACCATTGATTCCATGGTGCTGTACATGAGAAAGTGATACATACAAACAAGTTAAAAATACAATGAACAAACTAACAGTGACAGACTGATACAGAGGGAGAGGACCCTGCCCTTGCGGGCTTACATTCTACAGGGCAATGGGGAGGGAGACAGTAGGTCGGGTCTGCTCTGTTGGTGGTGGAGCGCCGGGACCTATGATGGTGGAGCGTAAGGTCCATAGGTGGTGGAGCGCTGATTCCAGTGGTGGTGGAGCGCCGGGTTGTGGTGAGGTGGCACTGTGGTCATTGCAGGCTGTAGGCTGTTCTGAAGAGAAGGAATTTCAGGTACCGCTTGAAGGTTCCAAGTGTAGGGGATAGTCGGGCGTTTTGAGGTGCAGAATTCCAGAAAATGGGGGATGCTTGGGCAAAGTCTTGCAGGCGGTTAGATGAGGAATGTACAAGTGTGGAGGAAAGGAGGAGGTCTTGGGAGGATCGAAGATTACGAGTTGGATGATAATAAGATGTTTCTTGTGTGGCATCTTGGTAAGGGGACACGTTTTTAGACCATTCGCTGAACCAGGTGATATTATTTTTCAGTAAGTGTCAGGATTGCTTTCTATTTACTGATAGATTTCAGTTGGTGTCATGACTTTTCATAGCTTTTTGCACTTTCCTTTCTTCTTGTGTTCAATACTTTTTCCCTGTGTTATTTCTTATTATTACACATAACTTAATTTAGAGACATCTATTGCTTAATCTTTTTGTTTTTGTGGATTGGATGGGTTGTTACCAACATCTAGTGAGGAATTAATGTCAATAGCAGTTTTGGAAATACATATATATATTTGTAAAATTGGAAACATATTCAATACTTATTTCATATATCATTGTTAGTTCAGTACTTGCACAGTCATAAAAAAAGTCATGATGAAGCTAAGTCTCAGAATTCATTTATTCCAGTATAGTATTTACTAAGTTCACTTATCCCATATGCATTCCTTAGCTGCACAGACAATCCTGCAATTCATGTTATAGCCATTAAGCTTTTTCCCCTCCATAAATGTGTTCAGTGTTGCAGCAACCTCTTTATATTAAGTGGACACACATATTTTTTGCTTGCACCTGCACATTAAGGTGATGCCAGTCCTTATATATACGAAATGCGTTAGACGTTAAGGGGCTGCATGCTGCGGGGCATGATGTTTTTTATCCTGACATGGAAATAAAATACTTAAGATTTTAACGAAGAGACACCTGGTGCAGGAATTTTTCATTTCCTTTGCTGTTGATGGGAGAGGACAAAGGAACGAAGCTCGATTTTTATGCCGCCACTAATACAACGAGGACTTGGGCTTCATGGATGCCTCAACATGAGCACCTTCTTGCTGCATTATCTGCAACATGATGCTCGTATCGTTAGGAATATAAGTGTATAAATGCTTTTTTTTCACCTTTCACATTACACTATGAGCTCAGACAGGGATGATTAGACTGGTATTATACAGCTGCAGCTGCAGACAGTGATAGCTGGAGAGGCATAAACCACCTGACAGGTTCCCTTTAATTCCACAGTACTTTACATACATAAGCAATTCTATCCCCATTAGGGCTCACAATCTAAACATCCTATCAGTACTTGCCACAACAGTATGGATATAAAAAATATGGACACAAAACGGTACTGTGACTTAGATTTTAGGGAAAAATCACTCTAGCAACAACCTTGAGTAATTGACACATAAGCAGTAGTGAAGACTTCAGCATGCTGGATACTCAGATTTTACATTAAACAAGGATTACTGGGAGGGCTCATTCACATATTTAGGAAGCCTAAAACATAGAGCAAACTCTAAACTGCCAATCAGGTAGCAAGCAATATCATCTTTTCAATTCAATTTAGCATAATGTGTATAGTGTAAGTAATGATAATTTTTTATCACAAATAGTTAAGACATATCTAATACAGAATATTATATATTATTTCAGGAATTTTGAATCTAAAAGGTGCAAATACAATTTGTCATAAAGTAATGATCTAACGTCGCACATTGAACCATGAATATGGCTCAATTATGGGAGTGACAAAACAAATAATGGCTGCTTTTCCTAAACAGTTAATACAATATTTTTGTTATACCCCTTGAATTAGTGCAGAAAATCTTCTCTAAGGCCCCATTCACACACTGCTTTTTTTGCTGCATATTTTTATGCACAAGCTCAAAAAAAGCCAGGAGTGGAACAATCAAAACCGGGAGTGGCAAACTAAAAGGAAAGGTCTAAAGGCCATGTTACACACACAGATCACTGTTCAGATATTGGTCACAGATCTCTGGTTGCAGTGAAATCATGGACACATTGTTCCATTGTACACAGCCACAAAATGGAACAATGTGTCCATGATTTCACTGCAACCAGAGATCTGTGACCAATATATCTGTGTGTGTAACGTGGCCTTAATAGAAATAAGTGCTCCACTCATAAGTTTAATCACCCACTCCTGGTTTGTGATGAGCTTGTGCTTAAAAATACGCAGCAAAAAAAGCAGTGTGTGAATGGGGCCTAAGTGACTTTATTCTGAAATCCATTGCACCGGTGTACACAGGCCAAATTCTAAAAGTTTTGTTTTCCTCCGTGTGCAAATTACATCTTTAGAGAGCAAGAGGACTTTATTGCCATCTATTGGAAGTAGCAATCCAAATACTTAAATTCCCATGATGAGTATTTGGTGAGATTTCAACACTGGGTATTTTCACCACATCTTACAGTTCCAGCTAAGTGAGTGGGATTTCTAGAAATCCCAAACCCACTGTGCCTTTTTTTACTAACACATAAACTTACCGGCGGTGCATTTCTGAAATGCGACACATTTCAATTTCTTTTGTGAGTATTTTATGTGTGGATTTTTTTCCATAGAATTGCATTGGACGCAGAAAATCTAGGTAAAAAATGCATACGCCACAAATACACATGTAATCGACGCATGATTCATTAAAGTTTGGTCAAAGATAAAATGCGAAGTACCCAACAAAAGATAAACTGCAGCATCAAAAACACAATAGAAACATACTAAAAACGCACTCAAAAGGCAAAGAAAAATCTGCAAGTAACCTAACCTACAGTGGGGAAAAAAGTATTCAGTCAGCCACCAATTGTGCCAGTATCCTAACTTGGCTAATAAGTACAGTAATGCTGCAGAATATCTAACATTAAAACCTCACCAAATACTCGTAGTGGGAACATAGCCATAATCCCTACAGTAGGTAAATGTCACCAGTTACAATTATCTGAATATTAAAATAGAGATTTTAGGCATTTTCTCCTAATTATGTTCTGTATACCTGGAAATTACAAACATAATTTACCATTTATGACACTATAACAAATGCATTCACTTACGAGATTCCTCTGTAGCAATGTTTCCTTCTAAGATGGAAGACATTTTGAACTACTTTTTCTATGAGTTTAAAAGGCTGATCAATTTTTGGCTGTATTAATGGTGTAAAATGCACAACACCAACATCTACCTGTAAAAAAAAAAGAAATTGCCATGAAAGAAATATCTAGAGTGACAAGTACAGAAACAGAATAGTTACAAGGTACTACTGGGAAGACATATGATCAGAGTTAACATAGCACCTCTTGTCTAAAAACAGTCACACTCGTCTCACGTCAAGCGCTTTCACCACCATTCTTAATTTCTGTGCAATTTTCTTTGGAACAAAACCTGTACTCAATATATGGATGGATGTAATGTCCTTTCTCATTTACTGACTATAAGTGTAAAATAAACCAACAAAACAGAATGTTCTAGGGGTGCACTGAACCCACTGACTTTCCATTAACAATTAAGATTCTAATGCTCTGTTCACTACAGATCCGACAAGATTTAATTCTATTTAACGTCTACCCTTCAGAACATAACGGATAGATATTTGTGTAAGAAATACACATCTACAGTTAGGAGAAGAAATATTTGGACAGTGACCCAATATTCATGATTTGGGTCCTAAATGCCACAATTTTTTCTATTTAAAATGAAGCAACTGAAATGCAACTGAAGTGTAGACTTTCAGGTTTAATTAAAGGTTTGAACAAAAATAGTCGTGATGTTGGGGAATTGTAACCATTTTTCTACAATGCCTCCACATTTCAGGAAAGTAATTGGACTTAAACATAAATAAAATGTTAATTTTTTATACTTTGTATAGAATGCTTTGCAGGCAATCACTGCCTAAAGTCTAAAAGCCATGGATGAGTCCAAACACTGGCTTTTCTTCTTTTTGATACTTTCCCAGGCCTTTTACTGCAGCTGACTTCAATTGTTTGCAGCTTTTTCTGCCTTAAATTTTGTTTTAATCTCATCACGACATCTGACGTACATGTACGACACTGTGGGAGATGCATTCCCGCACACTGCCATACAAGTACGGCACTACAATTGCGCTGTTGAAAGTAGCAATGCGTGTCAGCTATGTATAATGATAGCATGCGTTTAACCCCCCTAATGCTGCTGCCAATAGTGAGGATGGCATCGACCTGCCTGTAGAGGGAGGGGGCTCCCTCTTTTCATCCATTGGCCCAATGTAATAGTGATTGTGTTGAACCTATGGTCTCCATGGTGACTCTGGGCCAAATAATGGCTGTGGGGTCACCCAGGTACAGCAATTGATATGAAAAGGCACACTTCAAGTTTCTTCTTTATGTGAATATTATTAATACCAGCAAATGTATATAAAGATGTTTCAGTCACCAAAGTGACCTTCCTCAGTTACACGTGCTGGATTATGAAAGCTGTATTGGGAGACAGCGTAATTTCAACAAGAAAATTAGGAGTGTCTTGTCATATCGACTACATTTTGGATCAGGATCCTACCAGAACACCCCTATTTCCCCTTTTTTGAGCAGGAAGTGACATATTTTCTGATACCCAGGTAAAGTGGCCTGTGCAGTCTTGCCTTCAGCAGGACCTAACCTGCCTCTTGCCAGTTTCTGATTGCTGGAAACATCATCTTGTCCTACAGATAAAAAGGTCCCACCCAGCTCTGTCAGAAAAGAAATAAAAAAACTACAGCTGTAAGAATAAAACTATGCAAAACTAATTATTTTTATTGTGTAAAAGCAGAACAATTTAAAGAAACTACATAAAGGTGGTATAACTGTTACTGTACATAGCTGAAGAATAAAGCTGTCATCAATTTTACCACATGGTGAAAAACAATTCCTGAATTGCTTCTTTTTGTTCATGCTACCTTCTAAAAATTAGAATACAAAGTGATCAAAAAATGTTGTGCCCAAAAATGGTAACCAACAAAAATTTTCAACTCGTCCAGCAAAAACCAAGCCCTCAAATGACTTTATCGGCAGCAATGTAAAAAATTTATAGCTCTTAAAATATGGAGATTCAAAAAACATTTTTTTTGTGTAAAAATGGCAGCTTAGGAAGTCTGCCACCCAGTTGTCCACTTCCGGGATGTGGACTGCTGATATGACTGAATGGGTTTTTTCGGTCCAGAGTAGGATATGTTCCACTTCGCGCATTGCAGCTTTGTTGCTTGTGCCACCCTGGTGATTGATGCACGCCACCGCCGTGGCATTGTCTGATTGGATGCGGATGGGGCTACCGGCCAGGAGGTGGTGAAAGTGTTGGAGCACTATGCGGATCGCTCTCAGCTCCAGGATGTTGATCGGGAGTTGTGACTCCTGAGGCGTCCAGCGGCCTTGTGCCGTCTGATGATAATAGACCGGCCCCCAGCTGAGAAGGCTGGCGTCGGTTATTACCACTAGCCACTGGACTGGGAGGAAGGATTTTCCTTGCGTGAGCGATGATGGAAAAACCACGATTTGAGTGCCTTTTTGACCCGCGTGGGTAGGTGGTGCTTCTGGTCGAGGCTGAAGTGGCTTTTGTTCCAAGCCGAGAGGAGGGAGAGCTGCAAGGGTCGGAAGTGTAGCTGAGCGAAGGGAACTGCTTCCATCGCCACTACCATCTTTCCTAGGACCCCCATGCTGAAATGGATGGATTGGGGTGAACGGCTGCAAAGGGTGTGAACTCCTTTGCGGATTGCCGTGGCTTTGTCTTGAGGCAGTATGACGAGGCCTCGTGTTGTGTCTAGGGTCATCCCTAGGAAGTTTATCATCCGTGATGGTATTGGGGATGATTTTTCTAGGTTTATGAGCCACCCCAGGCTATAGAGTGTGTCCGTAGTTATTTGGACGCTGTCAAGGCATGCTTGGAAGGATGGTCCCTTGATCAGTAGATCGTCTACGTAGGGGAGAACGACCACTGCCCGCGAGTGGAGGATGGTCATGACAGCTGCCATGACCTTCGTGAAGGTTCTGGGTGCGGTTGTCAAGCCGAAAGAGAGGGCGACAAATTGGAAGTGGCGCTTTTGAACGGCGAACCGCAGGGGGGGAGGGGAAATAGGAATGTGGAGGTATGCGCCTTGTATGTCGATGGTTGCTAGGAACTCTCCTTTTTCCATAGACGCGATTACAGAGCGAAGCAATTCCATCCTGAAGTGTCGGGCTTTTACAAACTTGAGGAGTTTGAGGTCTAGGATGGGATGTACTGTTTCGTCTTTTTTCGGCACAACGAACAGATTTGAGTAGTATCCCTTGAACTGTTCGGCCTTTGGTACCAGTGTTATGACCCCGTTCCTGAATAGAGAATTGATGGCCTCAAAAAACGGTTGAGTGTTTGTTTTGGTGGGTCGTGAAAGGGAAAACAATTTGGGGGCCGGGATGAGAATTCTATTTTGTAGCCTAACGACACTAGTTCTCTGACCCACTTGTCGTGCACGACAGCGAGCCACGAGTGGCAAAATAACTTGAGGCGTCCGCCTATTATGTTGGTATTGGGAGGTTGGGGGATCGAGGCATGCGCTGAACCTTTGGGGTCTCGTGCCCCTAGGGTGGGTTTGTTTGGGGCGGCTTTTCCAGGTGGAGTTGGCTTTGAATAAGGGCAGGGTGTTGGTGCTGGCCCCGTGGTTAGCCCGGTTTGTGTTTGTGGATGAGGTGGCCCATCTCAGTGTCCCGTGGGTGGTGTGGGATCGAGATTGTGACTGTGGCACTGAAAATTCTGCTTGAATCTCTGTTGGGGGAGAAATATGCTTATTCCTCCCGCCGTTTCGGAGATGAGCTGGTTGAGCAACCTCCTTGGTAGGGGAGGTTTATTAGGGATCATTTTGAAGTGGAGTCAGCATGCCAGGCTTTGAGCCATAGAGTTCGGCGCATGGAGATGGTTTTGCTGCTGACAACGTGGCACAGTTGGCCGTGTCTAAGGTCGCAAGCATGGAGTACTCCAGAGACATTGTGATTTGTTCCAGTAGATCAGTTGGATCCTGGGAGGGATCCTGTAATATTGTGTGTAAGGAATGCATCCAGGATGCTGCTGCTTTCATGACCCACGTTGCGGCAAACAAAAGGGAGAGGGCTGCTCCTGAGGCCTCAAAGAAGGAGCGCGCCAGATTATCCAGTTGGCGGTCATTAGAGTCTTTGATAGACGAACTGTCGGAAAGTGTAAGTAAAGTTTTGTTAGCTAGGCGCGATACTAGGGGGTCGACGGTTGGCGACTCAGCCCCTTTTTTCTGATAGGCTGGGGCGAAAGGGTATTTGACTTCAATGGCCTTGCGCCTTGCGAAATGCTTGTCTGGGCAGTCCCAATGCCGCTGAACTATCCCTTTAAAATCATCGTGGACAGAGAAGACTCGACGGGAGAGCTATGTCTTTGTAAAAAACTGTGCGCTCTGGGGTGGTGTCGGATTCATAGTCGACATTTAGTGTTCTGTTAACCGCCTCCATGAGGCAGTCAACCATTGCTTGGATGTCCGTGGCCTCACGTTTGTTAGTTCCCCCTCAGAGAGTGAGTTAGACTGGTCATTGGGTGACTAGGAGTCAGAAGCATTTCTTATAGGTGACATGTTGGGAGAGTGTCCCTGGGACGGACTGGTATGAGTCCGTCTTCTGGTTACCTGTGGGGCTGCGGGTTAGGGATATTCTCTTCTGGATTGGGAACGGTGACGTCATGGGTGGGGTGAAGGTGTAGACCCAGACCTGGGCCTCGATTAGAGGATGTGCCTGGGAGCGGCGTCAAGTGGGCGCACGGCCGGCGATGGTGTGGCAGTCCTGTGGGTTGCTTCGGCCTCATTCAGTAGACGCAGCCCTGGACTTACCGGCGGTGCGCGTCCCAGCATGGAGCTGCCGCGGCTGAGAGGTGGGATGATGCCCAAGGCTGTGGGGTCTGCTGCTGCTGCACCAGATCCCTTGGGGATGGATCGGTGCGCAGTGGCTGGGTAGCAGAAGGTCTCAATCACCTGCTCCTTTGTTGGAGGAGGTGAGAGTGCTGCTTATGTGCATCCTGCATCCTCCTGTCCTGCAGCGGGATGCAGAGGGTCTGCACAGTGTCCGCCTGCGTAGTCGTAGAGGAAGTGGAGTCCTTTGTGGAGGTCCATGGCCTCTCCGAGGGTGGTGTGCGCTACCTCGGGGTCCCCTGCGCTCTAAGTAGGGCAGTGCCATGAGTAAAAAAGCTAAAAATAAGAATAAACTGGTAAAAATTAAAAGTGTTAAAAAGGGTTGATGCGGTCTGACATACAGACTACATGTGCCGCCTAGAGACACTAAGCAAAAACTTACTATGTATGCCTACATATGGGTGTATACTGCAGGAAGGAAGGCTTAACTTTTGTCTCTACTTAGTGTCGCCTCCTAAAAGCATACGCTCACGGTCCCGTGTTCCCCAATGATGTGACGGAGAAAACAATTCATGAGCACATGTAGGGTATTGATCCGCTCAGAAGAAATTGCACAATAAATTGTATTTTCCATTTTCTCCTTTTGGCCTGAAATTTTGGGGCAACTCAAAATGATAAAATTATGAGAAGCATCTGCGGGTTCAAGGTACCCTTCACACCTCTAGTTGAATTCATTGAGGGGTGTAGATTCTAAAATGGGGTCACTTTTGGGGCGATTTCCAATGCTTAGGTACAGCAGGGGCTCTGCAAACATGACATGGCAGCCGCTATCGATTCCAGCCGATTTTGCGCTCCAAAAGTCTAATGGTGCTCCTTCCTTTCCGAGCCCTACCATATACCAAACAGTAGTTTTCCACCACGTATAGCATATCAACATACTCAGCAAAATTACATAACAAATTGTATGGTGCGTTTTCTCCTACTACCCTTGTAAATATGAAAAATTTAGGGTTGAAGGAAAATTAGTGTGAGAAAAATGTAAATTTTGTCCTTCCTTGTGTTAATCCCTATGAAGCACCGAAAAAGTTAATAGCCTTCTTTAATGTGGTTTTGAGAACTTTGATGGGTGCAGTCTTTAAAATGCTGTCAAATTTTGGGTATTTTCTATCACATAGACCCCTCAAAGTCACTTCTAATATGATATAGTCCCTAAAAATAAATTGATTTGTAAACTTTGTTGAAAAAGTGAGAAATTGGTGATTAACTTTTAGCCCTTATAACTTACTAATAAAAAAAAATATTTTTCAACGCTAATGCTAAAGTAGTTATGTGATAAATGCTATTTATTAACGATTTTTTATGAAGTATTTCTCTCAGAAAATTATTGCAATTTCACGTTTTGTTATGCACATCTTTATTTCCTTTGTGTGCACTGCAACAACATAAAACAAGACAAAGGAAAAAAAGGCAAATTGGACATAATTTCTCACAAAACCTCAAGAAGAGCTGGACAAAATTGTTGACACTTTACTAAAATTGTGCCTAAACAACTTTGTTTCATATGATGCTTGTTCAAACTCACCTGTAGCAAGCAACAGGTGTGGACAATATAAAAAATCACACCTGAAGTAGACAAAAATGAGAACATTTTACTTAGTCTTCACTAATGGCGGGTTTACACGTTGCGATATTGTAGTACGATTTCAATGAAAAGTCACATGGTTCGATCGTTGGAGCCGATATCGTTCCTGCGTTGTATGGTGTGAACGTCCAATACGATGCAGGAACGATGTCAATGCGATATCGGGGATTGAATGAGCGTGCTATTCAATGCCCCGATATTGAAGGGAGATTGGAGCCGGATCGTGCTGTGTAAACGCCCAACTACGATGCGATTTGAAACGTCACCCATTTACTCCCATGTTAAAGGATCGTTCCTGGGTTGGGGGGTGTAGACATCGCACGGACGTTGTATTCCGATATTGCAGCGTGTAAACATCCAATGCGATGCGGGAGAAACGTGCACTAATTGCGCGCTCCCGCGCCATTGAGTTGCGATATCGGAACGATATTGAAGCGTGTAAACCCACCATAAATCTTTGCATTTTGTGTCTTTGTGTGCAACACTACGCACAGAGAACAAAAAAAGGAGAAAAGAAATGTCTGAGGACTCAACGGGGTTGTCTGGGCTTTTTGTAGAATTTATATGCGTATCTAGGCTGCATAATGTTGACAGTTTGTAATTTACCCCTTGTCAACATTTTGCATTGTTACCTAGATATCACTAAAATGACAAAACTTGTGTCATTGTCCAAATGTTTCTGGATCTAACTGTATGTAGAAAATGATGAACAGTCATCAGCCTTGTACTCCATCAGAGAAGTAATTTACGAAGCTTTGCTCCATCCATCTCCATCCACCTACTTTTGATGTAGAGATCAGATATGGGAGAACCCGCCGATGTTTGGGTTTGGCGGACTCAAACAAACTTTTTTTTAAAGTCCGGGTTCTGGGCCAGAACCCTGAACTCGGACTTTGAAGTTATGGGAGAGTAGCTGGGGGACCGTAAATGAAAAAATATAGTTATTAAACAGCATTATACTTACCACGTCCCGCCACGTCTACTTCCCAGGGAAGTTCGTATTTGGGATCTGTGCCCGAATACTAGGCGTTCGGTACGGACCCTGAACTTTACAGTTCAGGTTTACCCATCACTAGTAGAGATTATTGGACTACCCATATAAAGAAGAATGCAAATATACGTTATATAGAATCCATAATATATAGTGAATGCCCATACTGCTACACTCAAACCAGACGAGGTGACAGTCAGTGAAAGTGATCAATCCGAAGTGCCGAAACGCTGCAATGACAGCCAGAGGCCGGCTAAATGCCCCCATACCTGTCATGTGATCGCTTCTGTGATGCCCAACCTGTGACTGGATGTCATAGAAGTCAATGATTTCTTTCTACTATGTACAGCAATAATATCTATAGCAATATAACACAACTTCTGTAAGAGGATCATCAATTAAAGTATAAAGAGAAAAATAAAAAAATACACATATTTGGTATTAACGTTTCCAAAAAAGTATGATCTACCTAAATATAAAAAATATAAACTCCAAAAGACATGCTAGGTATTTAGATTGTGAGTCCCAAAACTGACAATGAATGTAAAAGCGCTATGGAATATGATGGTGTTATATATATCTAATATAAAGCATAATATATTGGGACACATAATAAAAATGAATCTGTAAAAACTGTAGAGAAAAAAAAAAAGAATTAAATGCCTAAATTGCGGGATTTGGTCACCACATCTCCACAAAACATATAATAAAAAGTAATCAAAGCATCATATCTACTTCAAAATAGTTTCAATACAAAACATCAGTTCACAACACCAGAAATGTGCCCTTACACAGCTCCATTGACCCTTTGAAAATGAAAAATATGGGTTTTGTAGAATAACTCAAGCAATGCTTTTTTTTCCAAAATGCACATAAAACGCTTCCTATTATTTAGGCTTCAAGGTCACACATTTTTATTAACACAAGTTTTTCTATCAGGAATTTTTATTTTTTTTTAAACATTGAATTGTTATTGAGATTTTTGCAAAAAGTGAGAAACAAACATAACATAACAATGTCGGATCCTTGCCGGAAACAGATCCGTAGGATCAAATAGACAATAGACAACTAAAGCACATAAAGTGCTAATAATAAGAAGATTAAAAGTCACAGGGGAAAAAGTAAAGATAGAAGAAAAAGAGAGAGAGAAGAAAAAAAAAAAAAAGGAGAGGGGGGGGGGGGGGAAAGGAGGGTTGTATTAGGAATCTGGAGAGGGGGAGGGGAGAAACCGCACGGACTACAGCACAGACCGAATAAAACTATGCCCTCTATTTAAATAGGGTGCGTGTTGAGCCGTTTAAACAGAAGCCTCTATTCATGTTAATGAGCTCCGAACAGACAGACAACTCACAGGGAAGACCGTTCCAGAGCAGGCGGGTCTGCAGGGCAATAGGGCAGAATGAGGCCCCGGCGGATCGGTGCAGCATCCGGGTGGGAGGCCCAAACACTCCATCTATCATGGACCGACCGTCTGGTTAACTTATTTAGTGCTAGGTAGTATTCCTGATGGAAGATCCAGTTGATCTTATGGGTCAACTCAGTCAGGGTAGGCGAGGCTGAGGCCTTCCACCTCGCGGCTAGGTATAGGCGGGCAGCGATAAGGATATATGTTACTGTCCCCCGCAGCGGCAAGGGGAAGTCTCGAATGCCAATATTCAGAACCGCCAACTGAGATGTCAGGTCCTGACTAATTCCAGTGACTGATTGAATTAAGTTTTGGACTAATGTCCAAAAGGGGCGTATGTTCGGGCAGGACCACCACATGTGCGCTATGTTGCCTCTCTCTCCACACTGCGGGGACTGCCCCTTAGTGAAGTGAGCAAGGCGAACAGGAGAGAGGTACCATCTGAGATGAATTTTCTTTATGTTTTCAAGATGGTTCACACACCTGGTGGCCCTCCTCACCTCTTTAGTTGCTGCGTGCCAGTCCTCAATGTCTGACATAAAGCCGAGGTCTTCCTCCCATCTCCTCATATAAGGTAATTTCACCTCATGGTCTACAGATACCAACCCTCCATAGATCCTGGACAGCGTCCGCGGTCCGGGGGGATCCGCTTGAACAGCCTTAAGGAGAAATGATGTACGGGGGGGCCCAGGTAGCGGGACGTAGGTGGCCTTACGTAGAAGATGGTCTAGTTGAAAAAATTGCAAGAACGCCGCGCGGCACTCAGGAAACCATCTACAAAAGGACTCAAATGTAGGCCACGTCCCTTCCCGACAAAAATCTACCAGGGAGAGCAATCCTGCACCCTTCCATG
>JARQOC010000001.1:443029401-443249612 GCA_033576535.1 Allobates femoralis
TCAGAGTGTGTGCAAATCAGTTGTGCCCTGTCTTCCAGCACCTGTTTAACTGGAGCTTACAATCACAGAGAGTACCAGTTCTATGGAAGACTTCTTGCCTGGTGCCGGTTCCCAAGACTACCTTCCCGAGCTCCCATAACGACTATAGACCGGTGGCCTTAACATCGCATGCGATGAAGTCCTTGGGGAGAATTGTACTTGCCTACTTGTGTCCGAGGGTGTCTGCTTTTACGGACCCCCTTCAGTTTGCGTATCGGCAGAGTCTGGGGGTGGACGATGCTGTAGCGTATCTGCTACAAACAGTACATTCCTTTTTGGACAATGATGGAACCACTGTGCGTGCCATGTTCTTCGATTTCTCCAGTGCATTCAATACCTTACAGCCACTATTATTACGTAAAAAGCTGGTTGAAATGGCGGTTGATGAGGGATTAGTGAATTGGATCATTGATTACCTGTCGGACAGGCCACAGTTCGTAAGGTTGGGGGCGGCCGTATCGGATAGTGTTCGGAGCATTGTTGGAGCCCCTCAGGGAACGGTGCTGTCGCCATTCCTTTTTACGTTATACACAGCTGATTTTCAGTATAAATCAGACCTTTGTCACCTTCAGAAGTACTCTGATGACTCAGTGATAGTCGGAGGTATTGAGAGAGGCCGGGGGAGGAGGAATACAGAAGGGTGGTTTTGGACTTTGTTGACTGGTGCCAGGCTAACCATTTAGAACTCAACGTAAAGAAAACCAGGGAGTTGGTGTTGAGTTATGGAAGGTGCATGAAGGATTGCTTACCTATCACTATTGATGGTCAGGATGTGGAGATGGTGGAGAATTTCAAATATTTGGGGGTTCACCTGGACAGCAAGCTTGATTGGAGGTGCCATATGGAGAAGGTTTGCAAGAAAGGGATGAGTAGACTTTACTTCCTAAGGAAGTTAAGGTCGTTTAATGTGTGTAGCAGAATGCTTGAAATGTTCTACAAATCTATTGTGGCGAGTGCAATCTTTGCTGCAATAATATGCTGGGGTAGTAGTGTGCGCACAGCTGACGTTAATAAGCTGAATAAACTTATCAAGAAGGCTAGTGCGGCGGTGGGTCTACAACTTAGGACTTTCGAGGAGGTATTAGAGGATAGAATTAATAAGAAATGCAAGGCTAAAATGAGCAACAATACACACCCGCTCTCTGAACTGTTTGCGAAGCAGAAGAGCACATTCAGCAAGCGTCTAATCCAACTAATGTGTAAAAAGGAAAGATACAGAAAATCGTTTGTTCCGACAGCTGTGCGGATGTTTAACAAATGTATAAGTGTAAAGCATCCCAAGACTAAGTGAAGTTCTAAGGGTATGGGGGAATAGGTGAGGTACATGTACCAGTCTACCCGCATCTGCTGTCCATATAGACTTATTTTGTAAAGTGTGTAATGTTCTTGATCTTTGTTCTGCTGCTGTAATACTGTAATTTCCTCCGGGATCAATAAAGTTTATCTTATCTTATTTTATCTTATAATGCAGCCTCATAGCCCTCCATATAGCTGAATGCAGCCTCATAGCCTTCCATATAGCTGAATGCAGGATCATAGCCCTCCATATGTTATAATGTAGTCTCATATCCTTTCATATCTAAAATATAAAGCTGAGTGTATGTATGTGTGTATGTCACAACAGAATGAATCAAATCCACAATGCAAATCCAGGAGTAGAACTCAGGAGACACAAATAGCGCACAAATACAGTGACATGACTCACAATGTTATAGGCTAATATTCTATTGTAACATCACTTTTTTTTTCTATAACTAAGAACAGTTAGTTACTATGCCTGGGTAATGCTAGATTTCACAGCTAGTATGTTAATAAACTTTAAAAGTTTGTTATTGCAGTAATTGTACTGAACTGAAGGATCATGTTTTCAGGTCATTTTAACTGCCCAATTAACATCATAAAAAAAACAACTAAAAATGCAATGGTGGAAACTTTAGAATTGCCCTTTACGGAACAAGAGGTGTCAGATACTATCGCTGCACTTCCTAATGGGAAGAGTCCAGGCCCTGACGGTTTCTCAGCAAACTTTTATAAATTATTCGCACGTGAACTGGCCCCACAACTAACTTCCCTCTATAACTTAATTTCTGATTCATGCCCTTTCGCCCCCCAGACACTGGCAGCCACGATAACGGTCATACCAAAGCCAGGGAAGGACCCTCTATCCTGCGCTAGTTATCGCCCTATCTCCTTATTAAATCTTGACGTAAAGATCCTCGCCAAAATTCTTGCCTCCAGACTTGGCCCACTACTACCGGCTTCTATCCATTATGACCAGACTGGATTTATTCTAGGCCGCGAGGCTAGAGATAATACCATTAAGACGTTACTCATCTCAGACTACGTTCATGACAATAAGATCCCTGCATGCTTCCTCTCGGTTGACGCCGAAAAGGCATTTGACCGCCTGGGCTGGGAATTTCTTTTTGCTTCTTTGAAACAATTGGGCTTAGGGCCGGTTATTATAGGGAAGATACAGGCACTCTACCATGGCCCCACTGCTCGGTTGAGGGTCAATGGGCTCCTTTCCTCGGCCTTTGAGGTCTCTAATGGGACGCGACAGGGGTGCCCTTTGTCGCCCCTGCTGTATGCCATCGCAATGGAGCACCTGGCGTGTGCACTAAGGGGATCTACGGATATTAGAGGCGTCCAGATACATGAGGAACATTTCAAATTGGCCCTTTATGCAGACGACCTTCTGGTTTATATTACTAATCCCCTGGTCGCATTCCCGGTGCTCATGCGGGAATTTAAGAGGTTTGGTGAGGTCTCTCATTTCAAAGTTAATTATTCCAAGACAGAAGTAATAAACCTGACACTTCCGGGCCCACTTGTCACCCAGCTTCAGTCCTCCTTTTCTTTTCGTTGGGTGGACAGGGGCTTGAAATACTTGGGTATCTCTATTCCTGGAGACCCCAAGGACTTATTTGCTCTTAATTATACCCCACTCTTACATTCCACACTTCTTGAACTCAAAAGACTTCGCAGTACCCAGCTATCCTGGTTTGGCCGTATTAATGCCATAAAAATGGACATTCTACCTAAATTCCTTTATTTGTTTCAGACAGTCCCTGCAGACGTCCCTCCCTCTTTCTTTCGCTGCCTGCACTCTGCATTACGCAAATTTATATGGAACTCGACCAGACCTCGGGTTCGCTTTTCGACCCTGACCGATTCGAAGCGTAGAGGTGGGGCAGGCTTACCTAACTTTCAACGCTATTATCACTCTGTTCTATTATCCCGAATGTTAGACTGGAAGTATAATCAATATCACAAACAATGGGTGAAGGTCGAAAACCTCCTTTCGCCCTTCCCACTGCAGTGGCTACCATGGATCCGGAGGAGCTCCCGTCCTCTGATCTCGTTGTTTCCCCGACTAACACGCGTGGTGCTAGACTATTGGGATTTGTGGCGAGGGGGGAGAAGTGATGGCGATCATCCATCCCTACTTGGACCCTTGTTTAATAATCCTGACTTTCCCCCGACATCTGGGAGACGGGTCTTTTTGGCTTGGCGTGCTAGCGACGATCCCTGTCTGGCTCAGGTGGCGGAGCAGCGCGGGGGGGCGAGGGGGGGAGAGGGTCGTTAGGAGGGCAGGAGTCCTGGTTGGAGGTATCTCAGTTGGACACGTTTCTCCGATCCTTGCGGGGGAAGTCACTCTCAGGCTTAGAAGCATTGTTTCTCTTGACTGAGCCCCCTGCTCACGTCATCTCCCTTTTATATGGCGTGCTTTCAGATGCGAGCCCATCTGCCATCCCCTCATTTGTAGGGACCTGGCAATCTGACCTGCAGGTGACATTCTCAGACTCTGACCGGACTAAGATTTTTACACTGACACATAAGTTGTCAGTATCCTGCAGCTTTCAGGAGACGAATTATAAGATCTTAACTAGGTGGTATAGGTGCCCAGCGCTCCTTCATAAAATGTTTCCCTCAGTGCCCGACCTGTGCTGGAGGTGTGGCGAAGGACCGGGTTCCATGCTACATATTTGGTGGCAATGTGGCCCTATCCAAGCCTATTGGCTCTCAATATTCTCGATTTACGAATCTATCTCAGGAATACGCCATTCACCTTCTCCACAAATCGCGCTTCTGTCCCTTATCCCCGGCCCACTCAAATCGTGCAAACGTGGTCTGTTTCGTTTCTGCCTGATGGCGGCCAGGGTCTTGATTCCACGACACTGGAAATCAACAGTCGCCCCCTCCATAGGAGAATGGGTAAAAGAAATGGACAGGATATGCCGCATCGAGGGACTTATGGCCCACGACCATGAGACCTGGGAACAACACAAGCAGCTTTGGTCTCCCTGGTGGTATTACCGGGATGGACCTCTACTTGAGTCTCTTCTGCGAAACGCACAGACATGACCTGGACATCTTGAATACCGCTTCCCTGCTTACCCCTCCTTCTCTCCTCCTTTGATCCCGTGTGCTCTTTTCTACCCCTCTTGGCCCTTTCTCTTTTCTGCATCTCAAACTAGTATTCTTCTGATTATTATACCCGCCGGAGTACTGGGAAACTCATGGGACTACATCTCTAGTGGACCCGGCATGCATGATGTCTACTCCTTCCTTAGCCTCAAACAGGCGGATCGCTTGCCATTTATACCATGTACCTTCGTGTATTCTGGCTTTACTATTGTAAGATACTTTCATGTACTATTTTTATTTTCTTTCTACTTTATTATTTTCTTTCTACTTTACTATGTATTACCATTCTTTCTTGATTGATAATTGTTATGCTAAACTTTAATAAACAATATTTTCTGAAAAAAAAAAAAATGCAATGGTATTTTTTTTTTCACTATTTCACCCTACTGGTGTCATCCAGAACTACAACTTGTCCTACAAGAAGCAAGCCCTACTAAGGCTATATCAGCTGAAAAATCACAGAGTTATGGCACTTGGAAAAAGGGGAGAAAAAGACAGAACCATGAAAACAAATAAAATTGGCTGGTCCAGAAGGGAATAAACATATTAAAATATTTTTGTTTAATGTGGCTACAACAAAAATGGAAATAGGAAAATGTTATGAGTTTTTATTTAAAAATGGATTGTTGCTATACTGCATGGTTAACATAACTACTGAAATTTGATTCATTGTTATTGTTGGCCAAGTACTTTATATAAGTGGAAGTTTTCCTTTATATAATACATTAAGTCTTCAATTAATCACAGCTCCTAGCGATGCCTGAAGCTTTTTGTGGACAAGTCGGACCCGTTCCAAGCGTTGGTGACAAATTAATTATTTCTCATGTACTCACAGTCATGTACTGCAATCTATCCAAACTGATTAGCTACCACAGCCAATGTGTTTTATTAGGCAGGCATATGGACATATAGCTATCTAATTAAAGGGAATAGCAGTAATGTACTAGAGCAGCTGCCTCTTATGGTCTCTGCAGCTATATCTTCATATTAGAAAACCTGGTTGTGTGTAATGCTGGGTATTACCAGACATACAATGCCGATGTCTCTTCTATGAAGTTAGGAAACTCACCTAGCAATTAATTCTGCTAAATGGTGTCTGATGGAGCCATGAAGCTTAGAACCAAGCGGTTTAAAATCAGTAAGATTTGTAAAAGGATAGAGGGGCCGCCAGGAGTCATATCAATATAAAACTTTTAATTTAGGTAACAATAGTTTTTATTTCCCCATCAGCTTCTGAAATGTGGCTGATGATTTCTAGATTGTCACCTGCCCTCCAACATGGAACATCATCGTTTATATAAAAATGGGAATAAAAAAGGTATTCACAGGTAGAAATGTAAATTAGCTATATTTCTGAAGATGGCTATCTCAGCAGGAATCCACAGTTGAAGTGACATTTGCAGTTTTGTGCATGAAAATGTATAAATGTTTATGTGTTCTATGTGAACTAAAGGGAACAAGAGATTATGCTAATAAATGACTAAAGAGAAAAATCAACATTTTCGAAATGTGGTGCTGGAGAAGGATGTCATCAATACCATGGATGGCAAGAACAAACAAATCTATTCTGGAACAAATCAAACCAGACATGTCAGTTGAAGCAAGGATCACCAAACTACCACTTGCCTACTTTGGACACATCATACAAAGTGAAAAAGCACTAGACAAGGACATTATGGTAGGAAGAATAGATGGAACATAGTGAAGAGGAAGATCAGCAACCCAATGGCTTGATTCTGTCAAGATAATGGTTTACAAGACCCAGGTGTATCTATCTAGGTTCGCGCAAGGTCTATTTTCCTACAGAGCATTTATCCATCAAGTCACCATGGCTTGAGATCCAGCTAAAGACCAATAAATAATAATAATCTAATATGGTATGTTCTAAATAGGGGATACATGATGTACATATACAGTACATGGCATATGTCCTTGGATAACAGTGGACATACAGTATCCAGTTCAACAAGTGGATGACATATATAGACAAAAATCTATTTCCTTTACCTGTAGCTCTGAAATGGAAGGCACCTAATAAAAGTACCCCTGTTTCCATTAGCAGTCTATCAGAGCTCAGCTTTCATATTACCAAAGCACTTACTGGAAAGAGAGGTGAGTTCTGATTGGTTGCTATGGACAGTACATCTCTCAGACATTTGCAATAAATAAGGTCTAGTGCAGGGATCAGCAGCTGGCACTCTAGCTGTTGTAGTTCTACATTTCCCAGTGTGCCATCACAAGTGAATGCTGGCAGGTGTAGTATCAAAGAATGCCAAAAGTTCCTGATCCCGAGCCCAGTGTATAATGAGAATAGAATAATATATACAAATCTTTTTAAATCAAAACTGTCATGTGGTAAATGCTATTTACCTTTAGATATGGGGTTAATCTGCAGGTTAATAGCATTCTGAAGTTGCCCAGCGTCTTCACAATAAACCTCACTGCTAGTGGGAAATGAGCTTTAATACTCCTGGCACCATTTCGGTTTATGTCATGGGGGCGCCACCAGCACGGTTCAGTCACTACTCCATCTTTGTAGACTTGTAACTGTAACCATGGTCAGATCAGCTGTCAGTCAAAGTGGGGGTGGTATCATTACAGCCGCTGGTCTCCATACTCAGAGTGGTGACTGAACCCACACCAGTGCTGCCCCTATGACTGAATCCGGAACACTGCCAGGTGGATTAAAAAGAGAATTTTGTTTACGTACCGTAAATTCTTTTTTCTTGAATCATCAATGGGAGACCCAGACAATGGGGTTTAGGGCGCTGCCCTCCGGAGGTCACACTAGGTACTACAAGTTTGTAGCACCGCCTCCTCCGCTTATAAACCCCCACCGTAGGAGACATCCTCAGTTTAGTCCATAAGCTGCGAGGAGAAATAAACCACACCCGAAACATCGGGAAGAATGCCGTGCACAGACGGTGTAACAACCCGGAAACACTGTCTCAACAGAGAACAGATCAAATGCAAACATGCAACGGAACAACTGGGTGGGTGCTGGGTCTCCCATTGATGATTCAAGAAAAAAGAATTTACGGTACGTAAACAAAATTCTCTTTTTTCTGATCATCATAATGGGAGACCCAGACAATGGGGATGTCCTAAAGCAATACCCCAGGGCGGGAAGAGTTCCTCAACAAGACGGATAACACATGGTTCCC
This sequence comes from Allobates femoralis, assembly GCA_033576535.1. Taxonomy (NCBI): domain Eukaryota; kingdom Metazoa; phylum Chordata; class Amphibia; order Anura; family Aromobatidae; genus Allobates; species Allobates femoralis. The sequence continues at coordinate 443,037,036 of JARQOC010000001.1, forward strand.
TTTTAAAGGTGGGCAACCGCCGCCTGGAGAACCCGCCTGCCCAAACTCGCATCCGCAGAGGCATGGGCATGCACCATATAGTGCTTAGAGAAAGTGTGCAGGCTGGACCAAGTGGCCGCTTGACACACCTGTAGAGCAGAAGCTCGATGTCGCAAGGCCCAAGAGGCACCTACAGCTCTAGTAGAGTGTGCCTTCAAACCCACCGGGAGAGGCAAACCAGAAGACCGGTAAGCCTCCTGAATGGGAGCCTTGATCCATCTGGCCAAGGTCGACTTTGAAGCCGCGGACCCCTTACAGCGACCCATCGTGAGGACAAATAAGGAATCCGAACTCCTAAAGGAGGCGGTCCTGGACACATAAATGCGTACAGCTCTCACGAGATCCAGAGTATGGAGGTCGCGCTCAACCTGATGAACGGGAGCGGGGCAAAATGATGGGAGAACAATCTCCTGGTTCAAGTGGAATGTTGAAACCACCTTCGGCAAAAATTCAGGCTGTGGGCGCAACACCACCTTGTCCTGGTGAACCACCAGAAAGGGTGACTTGCACGAAAGTGCAGCCAATTCTGAGACCCTTCTCAGAGACGTAATCGCCACCAGAAAGACCACCTTCTGGGACAGACGAGAGAGAGAGATGTCTCTCAGTGGCTCAAACGGCGGTTTCTGCAGTGCCGCCAGGACCATGTTGAGGTCCCAAGGGTCCAGGGGCCGCCTGTAGGGCGGAACCACCCGAGACACCCCCTGCAGAAATTGGCGGACCTTCGGGAGGAGCGCCAAGCGCCTGTCAAATAGCACGGAAAGTGCTGATACTTGACCTTTCAGAGAGCCAAGGGATAATCCCAACTCCAAACCCGACTGTAGGAAGGCCAACAATGTCGGGATAGACAACGGCCACGGTGAGTGACCACCAGAGGCACACCAGGAGAAAAAGATTTTCCACGTTCTGTGGTATATCTTCCTGGAAACAGGTTTCCTTGCCCGATTCATGGTGGCAACCACTGTGGGAGAGAAGCCTCTGGATGTCAGCAACCAGGCCTCAAGAGCCATGCAGTCAATCTGAGGGCCCTGGAATTGAGGTGGAAGAATGGGCCTTGCGCGAGAAGATCTGCGCGCTCTGGAAGAGCCCACCGGTGTCCGCCTGACAGTTGCCACAGGTCCGGGTACCAGGACCTCCTGGGCCAATCTGGAGCCACTAGAATGGCTACTCTGCATTCCGTCCTGATCTTCCACAGGACCCTGGGAATCAGAGCTAGAGGCGGGAACACATATGGCAGCTGGAAGCTGGACCAACTCAGGATCAGGGCATCCGCCCCCAGAGACTGAGGATCCCATGATCTCGCCACGTATTGGGGCACCTGATGATTCAGCCGTGAGGCCATCAGATCCACGTCCGGAGTGCCCCATCTGCCGCAGATGTCCCGGAAGACGTCTGGATGAAGGGACCACTCTCCGGCGTCCATCCCCTGTCGGCTCAGATAGTCGGCCTCCCAGTTCTCGACCCCTGGGATGTGAACTGCGGAGATCAGGCAGCCGTTTTCCTCCACCCAAGCTAGAATGCGGTGGACTTCGGTGAGGGCCTGAGCACTTCTGGTCCCTCCCTGATGATTTATGTAGGCGACGGCCGTCGCATTGTCGGACTGTACCCGAATGGGTTGTCCTGACAGGAATTTCTGAAACGCCAGGAGCGCCAGATAGACCGCCTTGATCTCCAGCACGTTGATCTGCAACGCCGACTCCGACTGAGTCCAGAGGCCTTGAGCCCTGTGGTGCAAGAACACCGCACCCCAGCCCTTCAGACTGGCGTCGGTGGTCACCACTAACCATGACGGTTTTAAGAAGGACCGTCCCCGTGACAGATGATGTGGCTGTAGCCACCACTGTAGGGAATCCCTGGTTGGTTGTGACAGCGTCACCAGCCGATTCAAAGAAATCGTCCTCTTGTCCCATCTGCGAAGAATCTCCAGCTGGAGAGGACGGAGGTGAAACTGTGCGAACGGCACCGCCTCTATCGCCGCTACCATGCGACCCACCAGTCTCATCAATACCCGTAGGGATGATTGTGGTGACAGGAGGACATTCTGCACTCCTGAATGGATCGCCAGCTGCTTGGCTTGAGGTAGGGACACCAGGGCTGAGTCCGTGTGGAAGTCCATGCCCAGATATGTTAATGACTGGGTCGGAACCAGGGTCGACTTCTGAATATTGAGAAGCCACCCGAACCGTTCCAGGGACCTCATGGTCACCTCCAGGCTCACCCGACAAAGGTCTTCCGATGGCGCTCTGACCAGCAGGTCGTCCAGATAGGGTATGACGGCGTGTCCCTGCACATGCAGGAGAGCCATCATGGAGGCCATCACCTTTGTGAACACCCGCGGTGCTGAGGCTAGCCCGAATGGCAGTGCCACAAATTGGAAGTGCTCTTCCCCCACTGCGAATCTCAACCAGCGCTGATGAGCCGGTGCAATGGGCACGTGAAGGTAAGCATCCCTTATATCGATGGATGCTAGGAAGTCTCCCTGTGACACAGCCGCGATCACGGAGCGCAGGGATTCCATGCGGAACTTCCGAACCAACACGTGACGGTTGAACAACTTTAAGTCCAGAACCGGGCGGAATGAGCCGTCCTTCTTTGGGACAATAAAGAGGTTGGAGTAAAAACCCCTGAACCTCTCTTCCATGGGCACAGGGACCACCACTCCGTCTCTGCGGAGTCCCTCCAACACCAGATGAAAAGCCTGAGCCTTTTCTGGAGATGGAACCGACCGATGGAATCGGGGTATCGGTTTTGACGTTAGCTCTATCCTGTACCCTCGTGAGACTACGTCTCGAACCCACTGGTCTTGAACGTGAAGGAGCCACATATCCTGAAATCGAGACAGGCGGCCCCCCACCTGTGGGGAGGCAGGATGAGGTAGCGAGTCATGTCGAGGCGGGCTTGGGGGTGGCAGCCGCTGCCCCCGCTGGCTTCTTCTGACGACTCTTGGAACGCCACTGAGTAGCAGGCTTGCCCCCTCGGTCCGAGCGAGCAGACGTCGTTGATGACTGTGAGCTGGAACGAAAGGACCACTGCTTAGGGTTCCTTTTCACGGTGTACCGTGGCTTAGGTTTATTCTGCGGGATCTTAGACTCAGCAGAATCCTTTATCAATTTGTCCAGCTCGGTGCCAAAAAGCCTGTCACCAGCGAACGGAAGATTTTGCAAAATCTTCTTAGATGTGGCATCTGAGTCCCAAAGACGCAGCCACAGCAGCCTGCGTATCGCAATTGCATTGGCCGAGGCCACAGCAGAGCGAGTGGCAGTCTCCAAAGATGCCGTCCTGGCGTAATCCGCATAAGCTCTTGCTCTGTCGGTAAGCGCCAGGACCTCTGGGCTGGACCTAGCTAGATCAGTGATACCATCCAAACAGATAGTAATCGCTTGTAGGGTCCAGACCGTGGCAAAATTAGGGGCAAATGATGACCCCACAGCCTCATAGGAAGACTTGGCGAGTTGCTCGACCTGTCTATCAGTAGCATCCTTCAACGAGGAGCTATCAGAGGCAGAAAACAAGGAGCGCGCAGCAATCCTAGTCATGGAAGCGTCCACCTTAGGAGACTGCGACCATTCCTGGAGCGCCTCCTGGGGAAAGGGGAAGCGATTGTCCTTGGTTTTACGGACATAACGCCGCCCAGGATGTAACCTGGGAGCTTTAATCACCCTTCCGAAATTAGTGTGGTCCATGAAGGAGCCACTTGGTCTAGCCTCTGGCCGCAGCCATTGATAGACCTCCTTGGGGTGTACAGTCACCTCCTCAGGAGGAGTGACAAGACGTAATGTCTCATTGATGGAGGACACCAGATCCTCCACCCCATCTGGAGGTTCAGACATAGACCCGAGAGTAGAACCCCCATCATCTTCCTCACCATCAGAGGAACGCTCCTCCTCAGAGAGAGCCTGGAGCTCGGGGAATCCTCACGACGAGCTCGCTTAGGGGGTCTCACAGCAGAAGTGAGAGGCACCCGGGGGTAACTGGTCGGAGTAGCTGGGTTCTCCAGCCTCCTATGTAGTGCCTCCAGGGCTTGTGACATGGAGGACATCTGGGACAGCAGAGATTCATTGAACCTATTCTGCGTTTCCCATGGCCCTGGGATCACCTGAACCTCAGGGTATAATCCCGGATTTGCAGACTCAGTAGTAGCAGGCCGGGCCTCTGGGCGTCCGCAGTTATTGCAGGACCCCTCCACCAGTGTCCCGTTGCATGTAGCACAGGTAATGGTGATCACCGCCGCCTTAGCAGCATGCTTCCCAACTGAGGACATCTCCACAGTGAGGGGAATATAAGCCAAGTTCACAAACAAACCGGGAATCCCGGTGGCTTACCGACCGCAGTAAAGCGGTAGGAGGAAGCGGTGTGGGTGTGTGACCTCCGCGAGTTCCAGTCTCCCTTTGAAAGTGCAGACACGCGCTGCAGCCAGATCCCAGCCGGGAAGTGAGGGAGAAGATGGCCGCCGACAGTGAAGTCGTGGGCGGAGCCAGGAACACGCGGGAAGAACACAAAACACGCCCATCGGTGAGTCACCACAAGGGCTGCTTCCTCCTCCTCCAGGCAGCTTCAGTAATTGAAGTGCCAGAGCCCGCAGCGCGGGAAAAGAGTGTGAAATATCAACACACACACACTCAGACTGCATGTACACACAAACACCCGCAGTCTACAGCCTCAGCCCCTGTGACACACAGGGCGGTCAGCCAGGGTGACCCCAGCACAGGGTACACCATCAGAACCGCGGACCCAAGGGTAACCGCGCGGTCTGAGTGTCATGACACAAAATGCCAGACACTACCCCCAGGCACAGCAGGAGACACACCAGGTGCCTCAGTGCCGGTCCGGTCTGTAAGCACCTTTAGGGAGGCCTCGGACGGGGGTACAGCACCAGTCCGGAGTGTAAGCACCATTTAGGGAGGCCTCGGACTGGGCTGGCTCCGTCCGGTCTGTAAGCACCATTTAGGGAGGCCTCGGACGGAGCGGAGCTGTGCAAGGCTCCAGGCTCCCCCTATCCAGAGCCTCCATGGAGGGATGGAAAGGAAAGGAGCACGACAGCGTACCGGGAGAACACTAAAGTGTCCAGGCTAAAAGCCCTCCGGTACCTCCACCAGCGTGTTCCACAAGGGTGAGCGGGGAGGCTGTCGAGGGTCCCGAATGGGACCATTTTACCTTGTCTTCATACGCCATCACGTAAGTTGTGAGAATGCAGTGAAGTGCAAGCAAAGCGTGATCCTCCGAGCACACTAAGTTAAAAACTGAGGATGTCTCCTACGGTGGGGGTTTATAAGCGGAGGAGGCGGTGCTACAAACTTGTAGTACCTAGTGTGACCTCCGGAGGGCAGCGCCCTAAACCCCATTGTCTGGGTCTCCCATTATGATGATCAGAAAAGATCATTTCCTCCCGGCAGCGAGGTTTATTATGCAGGTGCTGGGCAATTTCTGGATGTTATTAACCTATTTCCACGTGACAGGTTCACTTTAAATAGTTGAAAAAAGAACTCACTGGTTTTTAAACCCACCTGGTTTTCTATGGCTTTTCTATTCTTGGGGTCATTAACAATAGAGAGTTGTAGCTCTGCCATCTTTTTCATTTTACTGTCCATATCAACTTTTTGCATGATACTTCTAGTTTGACTCTTCAGCAATCTGATGGTGTCTTCTTTCCATGCTTCTTGGCAAAAAGGGAGGCACAGGCAGAGTGAATTGCTGTCACCCAGTTTTCAAGGTCTGTTTGGCTAGTGGCCTACAGGATGAATAAAAAACAATTGGATAATTCTTAAGTCAGTGACAAAAGAGGTCATGAAAACAATCACAAACACAATCATAGAAACATGCATTACAAGTTATATTCTACGTCTGCACAATACAAAGTGTTTATCCAGTGCAAATTAGTTATCTTCAATCCACTGGATAGATTGCACTGATAGATAGAAAGGCACAGCATATACTCACTCTGCTCTCCATTCATTCCCCATGGTCCTGCAGAACACAGCACTCAGCTTTCTGGCAGCCACAGAGAATGAACAAAAGGCAATCAGAACCCCATTGGTTAAACACTACTTGTTATGCCAATCGGAGGTGGTTCTTAGAGGTCAGACTCCCATAAATCAGTTAATTATCACCTTTTCCCATAGATAGGTGATAACTTGTTTTCATCTGAAAATGCCTTTTTAAACCCTTCATGACCTAGATTTTCTGTTTTTGGCTTTTGTTTTTTCTTTTCCTCCTGGAGAAGCCATATCTTTATTTTTTTATCACTATAGCAATATAATAGCTTGTTTTTTGCGGGACAAGTTGTACTTTTGAATGACATCATTCCTTTTACAATATAGTGTGCTGGAAAATAGGGAAAAAATACCAAGTACACTGAAATTGTAAAAAAAAAAAAGTATTCACTGATCTCAGGGAGACGAGTCCAAGAAAACACTGCGGGCAGCTGGCTAAAGCGCTCAACACAGTGAATTCCTAGGCGCATTGCTTCCTGGGAATTATGAATATGCAAATAAGTCTGTGGAGCCTCGGTTAGGAGTCTCGAACACAGGACTAGCCAGATATCCTTCCAGGGAAAGACCCAGTCAAGGAGCCACCCCTTGACTGGGTCCTTCCCTGGAAGGATATCTGGCTAGTCCTGTGTTCGAGACTCCTAACAGAGGCTCCACAGACTTATTTGCATATTCAAAAATAAAGTGCAATTCCACAATAGTTTTTTTGGAGTTTTTAATTTACCATGTTCACGATAAATCTTAAGGGCCGCTTTACACACACCAACTTCTATGCCCAACTTCTGAACAGATCTCTGGTTGCAGTGAAATCATGGACACATTGTTCTATTTGTACACAGCCACAAAATGGAGCAATGTGTCCATGATTTCACTGCAACCAGAGATCTGTTCAGAAGTTGGACACAGAAGTTGGTGTGTGTAAAGCGGCCTCAATGGCCACTTTACACACACCAACTTATCTGTCCAACTTCTGAACAACTTACTGGTTGCAGTGAAATCATGGACACATAGTTCCATTGTACACAGCAACAAGATAGAACAATGTGTCCATGATTTCACTGCAACCAGTAAGTTGTTCAGAAGTTGGACAGATACGTTGGTGTGTGTAAAGTGGCCATAATTCTCCACGTCAACATGAGTACGTACATACCAAACTTATAGTTTTTTCTTATTTAAGTGGTGAAAAGAATTTAGGAACTTACAAAAAAAAATATTTCACTTTTGGTGCCACTTTCCAAGAACTGTTTTTATTCATTGGAGATCTGAGGCTACATGATGTTTTTTTTCTCGCATTCTGAGCTGATGTCTTTACTGATATTTTTAGGTAGATATGTTTTGATCACCTCTTATTGTATTTTCTTGCAATATTATGGTGGCCAAAAAAATGTAATTCTGGCATTTTTATTTTTTTCCGTTACACTGTTGACTGATCAGATTAATTTATTTAATATTTTGATATATTGGACATTTTCTTTTGTTTTATTTTCAATTTGACAAAAGGGGGGTGATTAGAACTTTAGCTTTTCATTTTTCATATTTTTAAAACGTTCTTTAAAACTTCTAGCACATCCAGTGTTGTTCTGTACAGCAGAAATCACGATCTCCAATGAATGCCAGCTTGAAGCCTGTGTTCACAGGAAAAGCATCATTAAAGACACAGGGGTCAAAAGCTGGATCCCGGGCTTCTAGGCTTCTATGACAACCCATCAGCCCTCTGATGACAGTTACGGGAGCAAGGTTCATCGTTTTTGAATGCTGCTCTGGTACTGTGGCAACTTCTTGTGCCTGTAATATCTTACTGCCCAGAAGTCAGACATTACATCACAAGTGCTCAGTGCAGGTAGAACGAAGCCAGAACAAGGCTCTCACAGAGATGTATTGATTTGTGACCACCGGTGCGCTCTATGAAACAATGGAGCTGCCAGCAGGTCACAAATAGCTGGGAACTGACCGGAGCAACACTGAATAAAATGAAGACGGTAGCAGGTGGGTAGAAGACTGGGGGCAAACAACTTACATATACAGCAGCTCTCCAGCGCTACAATAAAAAAAACAAATGCTGCAGTGGTGCTTTAAAGGAATTTACACTATTTATAAACAAGGAACCTGACATGTAAGGGTGTAAGAAGGGGTGAAAAATTAAAAACCTTTCCTGACATACTTATAGACAACAGCTAATCATAAGCATATATTCGTCTTGTATACAGACGCAGTCTTAAAAAAACAGCAGAAAAAATTACGGTAAGCAGAAAATTAAGTCTTCAAGCTCCCCCCATACATGTTTGGCTGGTTTCACACTGCGTTTTTTTCCCTGGTCAGGTTCGATCAGGTTTGTGTGCCAAAACCAGGAGAGGAACCAGGAGAGGAACTTGAAGAGAAAAAGTATAATTGAAAGATTGACACCTGTTCTGAGTTTTGAAGACACTCCTGGTTTTGACAAGCTCAGGCCGGCTTCACACTGCGGTCAGGTCCGATCCGGGACTGTCAGCGGTGAACCTGATAGCCCTGGACCCAATCTTCACCCCTTGCAGCCCTATGGGGCCGGATGGAGCCGGATGGTAACTCTCTGCCATCCGGTTTCCATGTGTCCAGGAGAATCCGGGAGGAATCGGATTTTTCTCCCGAACACAAAATCTGAGCATGCTGCATTTTTGTGTCTGGAGAGAAAAATCTCCCCAAATCGGATCCTCCCGGATTCCCCTGGATCCTCCCGGATCCGGGGCAATTTGGCGCTCCCTAACATGGGAGTCTATGGGGCAGGATTGCCCCGATCCGGGAGGATCCGGGAACCGGACACCTGCTGTTGAAGTTCAGTGTGAGCTACGTTGAACTTCAGCACCAGGGAGCTGTAACCTGTGAAGCGGTTCAGCACCACTTCGCAGGGGACAGCAGAGCTCTGCAGTATCCGGCTGCACACCGGACCGGAGGGCATATGGTTCTGTGTCCAGATCCGGTCCGGGGCTGTCAGGTTCACCCCTGACAGCCCCGGATCGGACCTGACCGCAGTGTGAAGCCAGCCAAACCTGATCAAACCTGATCAGAGAAAAATCTGCAGAGTGAAACCAGCCTTAGGCTAGGGTCACAATTACAATACACATTGCGATTACCACATCCAGATCCGGATGCGGTAATTGCATGTGCCTTCAGACACATTTTGTATTCAAAATGTGTCCCTAAACCCTGATCCGGTAACCGGATTGCTCATAATGGGCAATCCAGTTGCCGGATGCTTTGTTCATCCCTGCAACTGGGGGATGAACAAAGGATTAATGTTAATATAATATGTGGGCACCATGTCTCCAGGGAGTGTCCACCCTCCCTAGAGACATGTTGACCATATAGTTTATCATGAATATTGTAGCTCAATGAGTGGCACCTGAAACAAGAGGATCAATGGGTATAGTGAATGTGTGTATCGCAGAAACAACTGCCCTATGCTAAATAAGGAAAACCGGAGATCTTAGTTTCAATAGTAGCCACTAGAGAGTAAGCCTGACACCCACTTCACGGAGCCTCCACTGTCAGGTCCTGATACTATGCCCTAGTGAAATGTTGAGATGTGAGTGGGTTTATATGCCCATGGATGTAATTAAAAACAATGAACAGGTGGTGATGCCAGTCATATATAGATTTGCATATTGTTGTATTTTTGACTGAGCTCCTACTAATATATAATTTTTCCCCTTTCTCCCTTTCCTTGTCTGATAGCCATACATGGTCACCATTGTTAGAGCCCAGCACACACCTGTTCGTTGTTTTTAATTACATCCATGGGCATATAAACCCACTCACATCTCAACATTTCACTAGGGCATAGTGTCAGGACCTGACAGTGGAGGCTCCGTGTAGTGGGTGTCAGGCTTACTCTCTAGTGGCTACTATAGAAACTAAGATCTCCGGTTTTCCTTATTTAGCATAGGGCAGTTTCTGCAATACACACATTCACTATACCCATTGATCCTCTTGGTTCAAGTGCCACTCATTGAGCTACAAAACTCATGATAAATAGTAGTGTCGCGGCAGATAACCGTTTATGTAAGTATATAATTTTCTGCCTGCACCTACACTTGTGGTGATGCCAGTCATATATAGATTTGCATAATGTTGACCATATAGGGCGGCATATGAAGGGTTAAATTGGTTTATTACAGTATTGCCGGCTGTTGTCGGCTTTTACTGTTTTATCAATGACAGCTGGCGGCCCGCAGCCGCAGGGATGAACAAAGCATCCGGCTACCGCAGGCATTCACGAGCCTTGTGGTAGCCGGATAAGCTCCCATTGGCGACCCCTTATAGCATCCCCGCTCCGGTTTTCAAACCGCTCCGAAAAACGCTGCCTGCTTGATTCTTCAGGCAGGCAGCAAAACCGGAATGTGGGAACCGGATTGCATTAAGTGCAATCTGGTTTTATAATGGGCGCCTATGGGCGGCAGATCCTGATCGGGTTTTGAGCATTTTTAATGCTCAAAACTGGATCAAGATCTGCAAACCCGACTGCAAATGTGACCCCTAACCTTAGACTAACGTTGTTCAAACTGCTTGATAATGATGGGTTCGACTAACAGTCTGTATATGTGGGCCCTGGACAACTGACTGTTGGAGAGTTAAAGGGGTTTTCCCACTAACAAAGTTCATTTTAATTAAGAGAGTGTTTATACAAATGTTCCTGTGCTAAGATAATCTCATAAACGTGTCCCTCCCATGTTCTGTGTAATGGCTGTGTCTGAACATACAGGGACATAGTCTGATCATACCACATCTCCTGTGTTGAGATAATCTTATATATGTGTCCCTGCTATGTACTGTGCAATGGCCGTGTCTGACCATACAGTGACTTGGTCTGATCATACCACATCTCCTGTGCTGAGATAATCTCATAACTGTGTCCCTGTTATGTAATGTGTAATGGATATGTCTGATCGTACAGGGACATGGGCTGATCACACCACATCTCCTGTGGTGAAATAATCTTATATATGTGTCCCTGCTATGTACTGTGTAATGGATGTGTCTGACCGTACAGGAACATGGTCTGATCATACCACATCTCCTGGGCTGAGATAATCATATATATGTGTCCCTGCTATGTACTGTGTAATGGATGTGTCTGACCGTACAGGAACATGGTCTGATCATACCACATCTCCTGGGCTGAGATAATCTTGCAGATAAAAAAAGTATACAGACAATACAGCATGGGATCACAGCTGAATCTTTTGGTAATCTGAAGCAGAGGTCCCCAACTCCAGTCCTCAAGGCCCACCAACACTGCATGCTTCTGAATTACTTTAGCATTTGACAGTTGGTAATTCAATCTTCTGCACAGGTAACAATTCCAACTGTCAAATGGTAAGGAAATCCTAAAAACATGCACTGTTGGTGGGCTAGAGTACTGGAGTAGGGGACCTCTGATCCCATTTCTCAGCCTGTTTTTAAGCAATGCTTTACCTCAAAGAAAGAATTATTTTCAATCCCATGCAGTAATATCTGTATACTCTTTTCCAAACCCCCCGCCCAGCAGATTTGGCATGGATAGACCATGACCCTGTACAGTCAAGACACATCCATTACACAGTACATAGAAGGGACATACACACATATATAAACACAGGAGCGCTGGGCAGAGTATGTATGGGTGAGGTGGCTGAGATAGCGGCTGGCCAAAAGATGGGCTGAACCATGATTCGGCTTATGGCTATTCAGTCTATAGGGTGAGCTTAATACTTAACACAACAGAATCTATTCGCTTTGTATAACTATGGCTAGGGTCACACATAAGCCCTTGGTCCGTTTTTGGCTTCATTTTTGTCATTTTTTTTTTCTAAGTCCAAAAACTGACAGAAAAGGAGAATTTTGTATACTTACCGTAAATTCCTTTTCTCTTAGCCTCTAATTGGGGGACACAGGACCGTGGGTGTTATGCTGCTGTCCACTAGGAGGCGACACTAAGCAATCTGCAAAAGAGTAACAGTGGCTCCTCCTCCTCAGTATACACCCCTGGGGCAGGCACTGCCTCCTCAGTTTTGTGCTAAAGCAGTAGGAGAAGTAACAAGGTTAACCAATACCAACAAAGCCTGGCAAGGCCATAACGTAACAATATAAGAGTAACAAAAAACCACTAGAAACAAAGCCGTATGGCCAACAGGGTGGGTGCTGTGTCCCCCAATTAGAGGCTAAGAGAAAAGGAATTTACGGTAAGTATACAAAATTCTCCTTTTCTCCTTCGCCTCATTGGGGGACACAGGACCGTGGGACATCCCAAAGCAGTCCCTGGGTGGGAAAGACAATGGAACTAATGATACTGAACAAGTCAGTGAACAGAGAAACACCTACAGGTGGGCAACCGCCGCCTGAAGGATGCACCTACCCAGACTAGCGTCCGCCGAGGACTGGGTATGAACACGGTAGTGCTTGGTAAAAGTGTGTAAGCTCGACCAGGTGGCCGCCTTACACACTTGGAGAGCCGAGGCTTGGTGCTGAATGGCCCAGGAGGCCCCCACGGCTCGGGTAGAATGTGCCTTGATCCCCGCTGGAAGAGGAGTAGTTTTCATCTTGTAGGCCTCTTGGATAGCTGATCTAATCCATCTAGCCAGTGTAGCCTTGGAAGCTGGCATACCCTTACGGGGGCCTTCCGTCAGAATGAACAGAGTGTCTGACTTACGGAAATGTGCAGTTCTGGAGACATAAATGCGAAGCGCCCTGACGAGATCCAGAGTATGCAGGGCTCGTTCGAACCTGTGAACCGGAGTAGGGCAAAAGGAAGGCAATGAAATATCCTCATTCAAATGGAAAGAGGAGACAACCTTAGGCAGGAATGACGGCACCGGGCGTAGGACGACCTTGTCCTGATGGAACACCAGGAAGGGTGGCTTACAGGAAAGCGCCGAGAGTTCGGACACTCGGCGAAGAGAAGTGATAGCCACTAGAAAAACCACCTTCAGAACCAGAAAGTGGAGGGAGATATCCCGAAGAGGTTCAAATGGAGGGTCCTGCAGAGCCGTAAGTACCAGGTTAAGGTCCCATGTATCTAACGGTCGTTTGTACGGAGGGACGATGCGATTAACTCCCTGGAGAAAAGTTTTAACCTGTGGCTTAACAGCAAGGCGACATTGAAAGAGTACTGAAAGAGCCGAGACCTGACCCTTAAGGGAACCTAGTGAGAGACCAGACTCCAACCCCGACTGAAGGAACCCTAGAACTAGCGGCAAGGAATAGGGAAGAGGGGGTTGATCTCGAGAAGAGCACCATGCGAAGAAGGCTTTCCAGGTGCGATGATAAATCTTTGCCGATGCCGACTTCCGAGCTCTGATCATGGTCTGAATAACGGCAGGGGAGAAACCCGCTTGGGTTAGTACCCAGGTCTCAAGGGCCACGCCATCAAATTCAGGGCGTCAGAATTCTGGTGGTAAAACGGTCCCTGCGACAGAAGGTCGGGACGACAAGGGAGGCGCCAAGGAACGTCCGCCGCGAGCTGGACGAGATCGGCGTACCATGCCCGTCTGGGCCAGTCTGGGGCTATGAGAATGAGTTGAATGCCCTCTTGTTTTATCTTCCGCACGACTCTGGGAATGAGAGGCAGAGGAGGGAAGATGTAAGGCAGCTGGAACTGGGACCAGTTCTGAACTAGGGCATCCGCCCCTAGTGCTTGCGGGTCGTGAGATCTGGCCATAAACCTGGGAACCTTCGTGTTGAGGCGAGATGCCATCAGGTCTACGTCCGGGGTCCCCCAGCGACGGCAGATTTGTTGGAACACGTCGGGGTGTAGGGACCACTCTCCCGAGTCCATGCCCTGGCGGCTGAGAAAATCCGCTTCCCAGTTTTCCACTCCTGGGATATGAACTGCTGACAGCGTCGAGTTCGTCGATTCTGCCCAGTGGAGAATGCGTTGCACTTCGTGCATGGCCTGGAGACTGTGTGTTCCGCCTTGATGGTTGATGTATGCCACGGCCGTGGCATTGTCCGACTGAATCCGTACCTGTGTGCCTGCCAGCATGGAATGAAAGGCCTTCAGAGCTAGAAATATAGCCCGGATTTCCAGGAGATTGATGGGCTCGGCCGACTCCGCTGGGGACCATGTTCCCTGTGCTGTGTGACGACGATGTACCGCTCCCCATCCGCTGAGGCTTGCGTCGGTGGTGACTATCTTCCAGCAAACCGGTAGAAAGGACCTCCCCCTTGTGAGGGAACGAGGTTTGAGCCACCAATGGAGGGAACTCCTTGCTGCAGGTGACAAACGGAATAACTTGTCCAGGGCAGAAGGATTCCTGTTCCACGAAGTCAGAATTGCCCGTTGGAGAGGCCTGAGGTGAAGTTGAGCAAACGGCACCGCCTCCATAGAGGCAACCATCCTTCCCAAGACTCTCATGGCGAACCGAAGTGAATGAGGACACGGCCGTAGAAGACTGTGGACCCCCTGTCGAAGGGCCTTCGCCTTGTCCTGAGGGAGGAGGACCAGACCCCTGGGGGTGTTGAAAAGCATCCCGAGGAATGTTAGAAATTGTGACGGAACTGGCGATGGCTTCCGCAGATTCACCAACCAGCCTAGCCGACGCAGGGTGTCCACCGTGATGGAAACACTCTGCTGACACTCCCTGAAGGAGGGAGCTTTGATGAGCAAATCGTCTAGGTATGGTAGGACTACCATTCCTCTTGTGTGCAGTATGGTCATGACAGCCGCCATGACCTTGGTGAACACCCTGGGGGCCGTCGCTAGGCCGAACGGGAGGGCCACAAACTGATAATGATCCCGGTCGATGGCGAATCGGAGAAACCGCTGGTGAATTGTCGCGATCGGGATATGGAGGTAAGCGTCCTGTATGTCGATGGACGCGAGAAATTCGTCCTTCTCCATGGACGCTATGATGGAGCGCAGTGACTCCATGCGGAAATGCCGAACCTTCACGAAGGAGTTTAACTGTTTCAGATCCAGAATGGGGCGAACAGCCCCTCCTTTTTTGGGTACCACAAACAGGTTCGAGTAGAACCCTTGGAAGCGTTCGGCTGGCGGTACCGGAATGATGACACCGGCTTTCAAAAGGGAATCGACCGCCTGAAAGAAGGCGCGAGCTTTGGGGGGATGAGCAGGTGGGATTGACAGAAAAAAACGATTTGGAGGATAGGCCGTGAATTCTATGGCGTATCCGGAAGACACCAAGGAGTGTACCCACTTGTCGTCGGTAGAAGCGAGCCAGACCTGACGAAAGCGAGAAAGTCGGCCGCCAACCTGAATAGTGTCTCCCGAAGGGGGGGAGTCAGGAAGAAGAAAATCTGCCGGGCTTTGAACCCTTGGCTCTGGACTGGCGTGAATGGGACTGCCAGTTTGCACCAGTCTTCCGTGTCGTCTGGGAGCGTTCCCTACGGGGGGACCTATTGGCCGCCGTCGGGGGTTTCGAGACTGACCAACCAAAGGAGTTCCGAAAGGACCGGAAACGGGTTTGTTGGCGACGAGAGAAGGGTCGCTTAATCTGACGTTGCGGAAGAGAGGTACTCTTACCCCCAGTGGCATCTGAAATCAATTGATCCAGCTTTTCGCCGAATAAACGTCCACCGTTGTACGGAAGGCAGGTGAGCGACTTTTTAGACGCTGCATCTGCTTTCCACTCTCTCAACCAGAGGGCTCGCCTGATGGTTATGGCGTTGGAAGCCGCAGCCGCGGCACAGTTAGCTGAATCGAAGGCAGCGTGCATGGAGTATTCGGCGGTCACCGCTATTTGGGCAACCTGGTCTAACAAGGCTGGGTCGACCTGCAAAGACCGTAGGGCCGAGTGTACGGAATTAGCTCTAGTCATAATAGCCTTTGAAGCCCAAACCGAGGCAAAGGCAGGCCCTAGGGAAGAGCCTGAGGCCTCAAAGACGGACTTCGCCATCTGCTCCAAATGACGGTCAGTGGCGTCCTTTATGGATGAACTGTCCGGTAAGGACAGGAGGGTCTTAGTAGCAAGACGAGAAACAGGAGGGTCCACCTGTGGCGGATCTGTCCAATCCTGGGTGACCTTAGGCAGAAAAGGATAACGGGTTTCCAGCACCTTACGGTTACCAAACCTTTTGTCAGGGTGTAACCTATGTTTTTTGAGGATTTCCTGGAACTCTGGATGGTCCGAGAAATGCTTATGTGGTCTCCTGGCCCTTTTAAAGGACACCTTATGCTCTGGAGTATCAGCCGGAGGGTCTGACACCTCCAGAACCTGGTTAATGGAAGTAATTAAATCCTCCACCAACACGACCGTATCGGTCGTATCCAAATCTAGGGAGTCATCTAAGTGATCCTCCGAGCTCGAAGAGCAGAGACCTTCGGAGTCCTGCGCGTCATCTTGACGCCTTCGGGAAGCAGAGGCTGCAGAGCCTGCATGGGACTCTGGAGAAGGTGGTGGTCTCTTACGGCCAGAGTCGGAGGCTGACGGGTCAGGGTCAGCATTCTGTCGCGGTTCTGGGACTTCCTGCTGCGACGCAGAAGCCTGAACAGCGGCTGCAGGTGGCGAACGGGCTTGCATAAACTGCAGCAGTGTGTCAGACAATCTGTCCATGGACTGCATCATATTCTGAGACATGACCGTGGCCCACGCAGGGGTAGGGTCAGGGGCACTGTCAGAAGCCCGGGTAGTGGGGGTCTCAGTGTCCGCAGCCTGCGTGCAGCTCTCACAATGTGGCGAGGTGCATCCTGCAGGGAGGTCAGCCTGACAAATAGTGCAGGTAGCATAGTAAGTGCTGGCTGCCTTGGAGCCTTTCTTACTCTTATTGCCAGACATTGTGGTATGGGCAGTGAGCAGTATATAAGGTAACCAGCAGTCCCCTGTGTAATCAGGCACTGTCTAGCTGTCCAGCTAGGTGCCTGGGCCCTTAGTTGAGGGGCTGAGTAGGGTCACTGTGGTCTAACAGTGCCTGTTGCAGGGGGATACAGAGGGGAGAGATAGAGAGAGACAGAGAAACCTCTGCAGAGGAGATCCCTGCAGAGGTCTTACCAGCCCCCAGCGCCGCTGTGACAGGCCGCCTGGATCCTGTGTCCCCCGGATGGCTGAGGCCGGGTCCACGTGCAGGGCTAATGGCGTCCGTGCAGGAGGGGCGGAGCTAAACGGGCGGGCTCCTTGCTGGAAAACGCGCCCGTTCTCGGCTCCGCCCCCATTATGACGCGCGTCCGCGTCATCCGGCGGGGCGGGACGGGGGCGGTGCAGTGGGTTGCGGCCTCCGCGCTAGGCCCAAGCCGGGGCCTCAATTAGTTGAGGCCTCCGGAAATAGTGAGGGGCCGGCGCGGAGGCGCGAAAACGGCGCTGGGGGGCCCAGAAAAACGGGACAAGAAGGTCCCGGGGGCATAGGTGAAGGTACTGGCGGGGGAACCGCCAGTATATCAGGGGGGTGCTCCACAGTATGTGCAAGCTGCTCCAGTGGATGCAGCTGCACGTCCTTGTGCTGTGTGCCCCTCAGCTGTGCAGGCTGTGCAAAGCACTGGAAGCCTGTGCTGGATTGCAAGAGCCCCCTCCATGCAGCCTCAGCATCTTGAAACTGTATAGCCTGCTAGCCTGTGCTGCAGGCAGCCGTACATCTCCAGCCCCTGCAGCCAGGGGCTGCTGATACCTGTGGTGCCACTGCCTAAAACACCCAGGGGTGATTAGGGGGACGTCATCTGGCAGGCCGTCAGCTTCTACTTCACCTCAGACCGAAGGGAATGAGGAAGGAGGGTGTTATGCTGGGCTGTCTCAACTTTAACCCAGCAACCCAACAGTGGGAGGCCGAGAAAGGAGTACGGCATATGTATGGATTCTCAACCTCAACCTAGCGCCCCAACAGTGGGTGGCCGAGGAGGGAGCATGCCGGGGGTCACACCAGACCCACTTTTCTTCATCGGAAGAAAAAAAGATGAGAGTAAAAATGGTCGTGTGCCTCCTTCGACACTAAGCAAAAACTGAGGAGGCAGTGCCTGCCCCAAGGGTGTATACTGAGGAGGAGGAGCCACTGTTACTCTTTTGCAGATTGCTTAGTGTCGCCTCCTAGTGGACAGCAGCATAACACCCACGGTCCTGTGTCCCCCAATGAGGCGAAGGAGAAAAACGGATTGGATGTAATAAACACCCTATCCATTTTTTTCTGGACCTCAAAACATTGCTAGCAACGTTTTTGGCATCGTTAAAAAACGCATGCGTTTTTTTAACATGGGGCCCTATGGGAAACGCATGCGTTAACGCATGGCACATATAGGCACTTGCGTTAATGCATGCGTTAACGCACATGTGTTTTTAATGAAAAAATGACTAAGTCCAAAAACGTTCAGGGGTGCAGAAGGCTCAAAAGCACCCTATAAAAAACGGATTGGTGATGGAAATCACTTCCAAAAACAGACTTCTATGTGTGACCCCAGCCTATGTGTGAATTTAAACTTTTTAACATGAAGATAGCTTTCTCCATTGTTGTAGCTCGACATTTTAGGAAAGGTTACATCTATATTGTCATAACACAGTCTCCTCAACAGCATTGAATAATGCTGACTGTGGTTTCAAATCAAATGTATTCTCCAGCAGACATGTAAGTGTAGAGGCAATCAGAAAGTTTCTAATAGGCGGCCGTCACACGGTGCAATATCTTGAACGATATTGTATGTGATCACGTGCACGCGCGATCGCTAACAATATCGTTCACATCGCTGGTGAGCTGTCACACAGACAGACTCACCAGCGATGTGGGCCAGCGAGATCGCTGGTAACTATGGTACACATCGGGTTACTAGGCGCCGCGCGGCGCTTAGTAACCCGACGTTTACCGTAGATACCATCTCCCAGCATAGGCTCTGCCGCTGGGAGATCGTTCATCGTGGTCTCACACACCACGATGAGGCAGATTGCTACATCGTTCATCGCTAGATATGAGCTCCTGCTCTCATATCTGCGATGTCACGATCAAGCGATTTTACATTGTAAAATCGGTTGATCGCACGTAGCGATGCACAAACGATATCGCTTAAGAGATCAAAAAGCAGATTGCTTAAACGATATCGTTCAAGATATTGCAAAGTGTGACGGCCGCCATAGTCTAATATGCAAAGCCTACATTTTCTGGTATAATGTAACATACAATTTACACATTTGAAAAGATTACACTGGTGGGATCCAGGAACTGAGATCCAAAAGATCACCCAGATCAAGGATTTACCAGCAAATGTTATTCAGTTTTCTACAAAATTCTACTAACAAGAAGGGCTAATGACACATTAATGACCACATGGAATCTAGTCATCAGAACTCATCCACTGATATAACCTTCTATTTAGTCTAATTAACATGACAAAAATCCAGCATTTAGAAATGTTCTATAACATATTTATTCTCCAGAAAATAAGTTATGTATAAATCATGGCATGACAAAATACATGACAAAACACAAGTTTAATACTATATAAAATTCATTACACCATAAAAACGTATTAAACATAGCCTACCTGAAATAGGTAAACATCCCCAAAGGAGTTGCTGAGACAGAAGACATTTTCCTTCTTTGGGTGCTCAGGAACTGACTGGACAATGCTGTCTTCAGCAAACAGAGCATATCTCGGTGAAGTACTCTGTTCTGTGGAGTTTCCTTCATATGTCTCGTAAAACATCAGAGTGCAGCCTTTGAGTAGAGAATATAGAAAAGTGAGCTAATATTAACATAATGAAATGAAATGTTGTATTCCACAATAATTTACATGCTTGTTCAAACCTTCAAGACTTAGTAGTAGCATGATGTGATAAGAGTATTGAAAATATAAATGTATTGGATGTGCTGGACACGCAAAAAAAATGGCACAACAATTGCGGATTAAAATTCTCCAGGAATAGAAAAAAATAAATTCCTAAAGGAAATATAATTTTTGATCAAAACTGAGGTAAGGAGTAATAGGTGGAACTGATTGATATTATATTTTCCTCGAGTTTAACCATAACTATTATTGAGGATACCTATTTCTAAGTAATGGCTATCAGATACCTATACTTATGGTTATTCTATTATTGGACGCTCTTCTATGTGGTTGTATTTGCTACTCTTTTCTAATAAACATATTTTTGAAAAAAAAAAATTGAGGTAAGGAAAGGCTGCGCACACTGCTGCCAATCCTGTGTTAGGAATATAATACTGGAGATGACATTTGTAATAAAGTAAGAAGATGATTCTGAAACTGATGTTCAACCTGTCTATATGATCTAATAATGAAGATAGTAGGGGTGTTAAAGTAAGAGAAGGCTGCTCACACTGATGTCCATCCTGTCTTTCTAATAATAACACTGGAGATACCAGAAGTAATAAAGTAAGAAGTGACTTTTCAAATTGCTGTCAACCCTATCTATATTATCTAGTTATGGAGATACCAGGAATGCTGCGGTAAAAAGAACTTGCCTTAATTTCTATCCACCATGCCTTTCTGATTAAATTCTGGAGATACCAATGTTGATGTAAGAAAAGGCTATTCACACTGAAGTCTTCCCTGTCTTTCTGCTCTACAGTAATGATGAAAATAGCAGTGCTGATGAGATAAGAGGCTGCTGACACTGCTGTTTACACTATTTCTCTGTTCTAATGCTGGAGATGCCTAGGGTACTAAGGTAAGAAGAAGCTGCTCACACTGCTGTCCGCCATGTTGTTCTGATCTAATACTTAATATACCAGTCGTGCTAACGTAAGAACAGAATTCTCATGCTGATTAACCTCTTTAATGTCTTTATTTTAAGAATTTGTGATTAAAGTGAGCACATAAATGCCTTGTGTTTTAAAAATTCCATGATGTATGCTACAATTTTCTACCCTAATTCTGAACATTTTTTGCTGTTCAGGATCACATATTGTCTGTGAATGACCCTATAATCAAACCTTTGGGCTGCCATCAGAACATGATGTTGTCCCATCTACTGATCTAAGAAGCCCCGAATCCCTGCCCAGTAGAGGAGACATTATTGTTTATCGCCTTTTGAGGTAAATAACTAATATCCTGTGGAGAACGTGCATACATGGACCTAGTGCATAGGTACTGTTATAGTTTGCAGCATGTAGCAACACACATGCAGCCTCAACAACAATGATGCAAGGAAGTGGCAGGACGTCTTCTTTATTTCCCCTATGGGCTTGATTAACACCAGTATAAAGAGGCCTTGAAAAATATTTTTTAACCTGCATGTTTTTATTCTGTAAAAAACAAACATAGATTTAAACATTTTCATCTGAGAATCTTTTCACTTTAGTCCCTGTCTAGTGAGGTCATTTCTGACACATCCCAACAATAAGAAGGTTACTGAACCTGTTTCAGTCCAAGACCATTTTCCCATCATGTTTCTATAGCTGACAACAAATTTCTCACAGTCCTTAAATAAAATTAGATAATTATTATTATGATTTTATGCATTCTAGCTAATCTCCTCTAATTATACATGGAGTTTCATTGTCAGGCATTATACTGTAAAATTGTCTATTGTGTAGAATAGGTTTGTATCACATCTGTAGGGAGGGTCCAGTGGGCTCACACACCACTTACACATTTAACAAAACTATTCATATGTTTACTATTGTATTACATGATCCACTGATAAGAGAAGACTGAAGGAGCTTTACTATAAAGATAATGAATACAATTCGACATGATTTAATGTGTATCTGTCATGGACAATTCACATATAAGTACAGGAGTCACACCTTCCAGGCCTTAGGGCACCTGAATCTGCAGTATAATGAGCCTGTACAGTGCCTCTACTAAACAGAACTATGAGACCCCTTATAACTAGACTTTTTGTCAGGAAAAATATATAATTTACCCTCTTGGTATAATTTAAAAAATATGAATGCTTCAATGGGAATCTATCCGGCCTAATCTAAAGCCCCCCGTCAAACATAGTGAGATCACTAGTGAGATCGCTGTTGCGTCACAGGTTTTGTGATGCAACAGCTACCTCGCTATGTTTGACACATAGCAGCGACCAGGCCCCCGCTGTGAGGTCGCCGATCGTGTCGAAATGGCCTGGACCATTTTTTGATTGTCGGGCTCCTGCTGGGAAGCATGTATCGGTGCGTTTGATGCCTTAACAACAACCTCGTTGGCGACTCAGAACTAAGCCACGTAGGTCTGAGTCGTCAGACTAGCTGCTGAGTGACAGGGTCCCAACGACCGCCGAGGTAGTTATATGGGTCGCTGTATCATTGCTACATCATTCAGTAGATCTGACTATTTGACATCTCACCAGCGACCATGTAGCGATGTTCCAGCGACCCTACCAGGTCATATTGTCGGGATGGCTGGAACATCGCCAAGTGTGAAGGGACCCTAACAGTAGATAATATAGAGACAGAGCCCCAATGTTGACACATTACTTACGGGGCTGATTGCTGTAGATTTGATACAATCACTATTTTATCAGCAAACTAGTCAACTAGTAAACCTGCTGCCATTTAGTCCTTCATATTCATGAGCTCTGTATAATCTGCCCCTGCCTATGCACAGTGCACACAGAAAGGTGCCAATCAGTGGAGTGGATCCAGTTTTACAGAGCTTGGCATTCAGAGAGATGGCAGATCTGTACAAGATAAACAGTGATTTCTCTCAAACTGCAGCAAGCTGCCCAGTAAGTGATTTTTCCCTGCAATCAGGGTCTCTACCCCTAAACCATGTTTTTCTCAGATGGGGTAGAAAAGACCTGGTGACAGATTCCCTTTAAACAGACATTTTCAAGAGTAAATGCTAACCTGACCATAAAATGAGCTTAGACGATCTTTTTCTCAGAAATCTGTATTGTGTTGTTAGACTGTTCTCTTTCTTTTGGAGGAGAGCTAAATTGTATAGCTTTGCTCCCAGGAACCATTGCCTGGTCTATAAGGCTCCCACGGCCAGCTAATTCCTACCTTGCTCATAAAGGTGTGGGAGCAGATCTGCAGACATTTAATGCAGATGGTGATTTGCATCTACATAAGGTTTCCATGACAACAGTCACGTTGAATAGATGTGTGATCTGTGGGCTGCAGGTTATAGAACAGGTGGAGCACAGTAGATTGATAAATAGTTTTTGTATATATTATTCTGCATACCTTGACATTGATTGATGACGTGAAACTAAGTTAATATTGGTGTTCGGAGTCCAGTGGGTGGTTGTGAATGACAGCTCTATATGCACTGGGGTTGAGGAAATGTTGTCAATGGTTGAGTGAGACCCCACTGGACTTCAGAAAACTAAATGAGCAGGTTTTAGATAAAACACACAAATCTATTTCTTAAGGTGCTCAGCTTTTCATGCCATGTAAGGTTCTACCTGTAAATCGCACTGGGTTCAATGTGACAAGATTCCTGCTAACACAAATAACAATATTATCAGAATCTCTTAGTAGCATCATTTTAAGCCTTACATCAAGCTGAAATAAAAATCAGGGTTGCTATTGTTGTTGCAGTTTCCATATCATCATGTTGTGGGTCCAAAAAGCAGATAAACGGACATGGACAACAATCGCATAAAAATGCCCGGACTGGCTGGCGGCTCCCCTGATCCGAGCATGAATACTGCATAGAAAAGCATAAAGCTGTCACTCTTGGGTCAGGAATGCCGCGGCCTGTCTGGGCATTTTTATACGATCGTGTTACACAGCTGTCTGACCTTGGCCTTATGATGATGATAATGTGGCACATGAGCTTGTTTCTCAATAGTAAGCACTAAGATCATATTGTACAAATGCCTTATTGTACCACCATGTGCATGACTAAGGTCATGTTCACACGTTGAGCATTCGGCAAGTTTTTTACCTCAATATTTTTAAGCCAAAACCAGGAGTGGAACAATTAGATGAAAAATCTAATAGAAACACATCACCACTTCTGTATTTATCACCCACTCCTGGATTTGGCTACAAACACAGAGGTAAAAAACTTCACCAAATACTCAATGTGTGCACATGGCTTAGTGTCATCGTGTGACCCCAGCATAAGGCTTATGGACAAAAACCTAGTCACTGGTGAGTCTCTATGCTTGACAGAAAAGTGCATTTTTAACTCCCTATATGACTTGATTGGTATTGCACAAATGAAGGACATTCATAATCCTACTCAGTCGCCATATCATACATAAATATCCATTGTATAGGTGATAACTAATAGAGTAAAAAGAGAATTTTGTTTACGTACCGTAAATTCTTTTTTCTTTAATCATCAATGGGAGACCCAGACAATGGGGTTTAGGGCACTGCCCTCCGGAGGTCACACTAGGTACTACAAGTTTGTAGACATCGCCCCCTCCGCTTATAAACCCCTACCGCAGGGAACATCCTCAGTTTGGTCCATAAGCTGCGAGGAGACAAAGAAACCACACCCGAAACATCGGGAAAGAAACCGTGCACAGACGGTCCAACAACCCGGAAGAAACTGTCCCAACAGGGAACAGATCAAATGCAAAACATGCAACGGAACAACTGGGTGGGTGCTGGGTCTCCCATTGATGATTAAAGAAAAAAGAATTTACGGTACGTAAACAAAATTCTCTTTTTTCTGGTCATCATAATGGGAGACCCAGACAATGGGGATGTCCTAAAGCAATACCCCAGGGCGGGAAGAGTTCCTCAAAGACGGATAACACATGGTCCCCCTCAAAGGTGGGCAACCGCCGCCTGGAGGACCCGCCTGCCTAAACTTGCATCCGCAGAGGCATGGGCATGCACCATATAGTGCTTAGAGAAAGTGTGCAGGCTGGACCAGGTGGCTGCCTGACACACCTGTAGAGCAGAAGCTCGATGTCGCAAAGCCCAGGAGGCACCGACAGCTCTGGTAGAGTGAGCTTTCAATCCCACCGGGAGAGGCAAACCGGAAGACCGGTAGGCCTCCTGAATGGGAGCCTTGATCCATCTGGCCAAGGTTGACTTTGATGCCGCGGACCCCTTACAGCGACCTGTCGTCAGGACAAATAAGGAATCCGAATTCCGGAAAGAGGCAGTTCTGGACACATAAATGCGTACAGCCCTCACGAGATCCAGAGTATGGAGATCGCGCTCGACCTGATGAACGGGAGCGGGGCAAAATGATGGGAGAACAATCTCCTGGTTCAGGTGAAAAGTGGAAACCACCTTTGGCAAGAATTCTGGCCGCGGGCGTAACACCACCTTGTCTTGGTGAACCACCAGAAAGGGCGACCTGCACGATAGTGCAGCCAATTCTGAGACCCTTCTCAGAGATGTAATCGCCACCAGAAAGACCACCTTCTGGGACAGACGAGACAGAGAAATGTCTCTCAGCGGCTCAAACGGCGGTTTCTGCAGTGCCGCCAGGACCATGTTAAGGTCCCAATGGTCCAGTGGTCGCCTGTAGGGCGGGACCACCCGAGAGACTCCCTGGAGAAACTGACGGACCTTGGGAAGGAGCGCCCAGCGCTTGCAAACAGCACTGAAAGAGCTGATACTTGACCCTTCAAAGAGCCTAGGGATAACCCCAATTCCAACCCCAACTGAAGGAAAGCCAACAATGTCGGAATGGACAAGGGCCACGGGGAGCGACCACCCGAGGCACACCAGGTGAAGAAAATCTTCCACGTTCTGTGGTACATCTTCCTGGAAACAGGCTTCCTAGCCCGAGTCATGGTGGCAACAACCGTAGGAGAGAAGCCCTGGACGTCAGCAGCCAGGCCTCAAGAGCCATGCAGTCAATCTGAGGGCCCTGGAATTGAGGTGGAAGAATGGGCCTTGTGCGAGCAGATCTGCACGTTCTGGAAGAGCCCACCGGAGTCCGCCTGACAGTCGCCACAGGTCCGGATACCAGGACCTCCTGGGCCAATCTAGAGCCACTAGAATGGCTACCCTGCACTCCGACCTGATCTTCCACAGAACCCTGGGAATCAGAGCTAGAGGCGGGAACACATACGGAAGATGGAATCTGGACCAACTCAGGATCAGGGCATCTGCCCCCAGAGACTGAGGATCCCATGATCTCGCCATGTATTGCGGCACCTGATGATTCAGCCGCGAGGCCATCAGATCCACGTCCGGAGTGCCCCATCTGCTGCAGATGTCCTGGAAGACGTCTGGATGAAGAGACCACTCTCCGGCGTCCATCCCCTGCCGGCTCAGGTAGTCGGCCTCCCAGTTCTCGACCCCTGGGATGTGAACTGCGGAGATCAGGCAGTCGTTGTCCTCCACCCAAGATAGAATGCGGTGGACTTCGGCGAGGGCCTGAGCACTTCTGGTCCCTCCCTGATGATTTATATAGGCGACGGCCGTCGCATTGTCGGACTGAACCGGAATGGGTTGCCCTGACAGGAACTTCTGAAACGCTAGGAGCGCCAGATAGACCGCCTTGATCTCCAGCACGTTGATCTGCAACGCCGACTCCGACGGAGTCCAGAGGCCTTGAGCCCTGTGGTGTAAGAACACCGCACCCCAGCCCGTCAGACTGGCGTCGGTGGTCACCACTAACCATGCCGGTTTGAGGAAGGACCGGCCCCGTGACAAATGACGTGGCTGGAGCCACCACTGCAGGGAATCCCTGGTCGGTTGTGAAAGTGTCACCAGCCGATTCAGAGAGATCGTCCTCTTGTCCCATCTGCGAAGAATCTCCAGCTGGAGAGGACGGAGGCGAAACTGCGCAAAAGGTACTGCCTCTATTGCAGCTACCATGCGCCCCACCAGCTTCATCAAGATCCGTAGGGATGATTGTGGTGACAGGAGGACTGCTTGCACTCCTGATTGGATCGCCATCTGTTTGACTCGTGGCAGAGACACTAGGGCCGAGTCCGTGTGGAAGTCCATGCCCAGATATGTCAGTGACTGGGTCGGAACCAGGGTCGACTTCTGGATATTGATAAGCCACCCGAACTGTTCCAGAGACTCCATGGTTACCTCCAGGCTTTGCCGACAAAGGTGTTCTGATGGCGCCCTGACCAGCAGGTCGTCCAGATAGGGTATTACGGCGTGCCCCTGCACGTGCAGGAGAGCCATCATGGAGGCCATCACTTTTGTGAACACCCGCGGTGCCGAGGCCAACCCGAACGGCAGCGCCACAAATTGGAAGTGTTCTTCCCCCACTGCAAATCTCAACCAGCGCTGATGAGCCGGTGCAATGGGCACGTGAAGGTAAGCGTCTCGAATATCTATGGACGCTAGGAAGTCCCCCTGTGACACAGCTGCGATCACGGATCGCAGTGATTCCATACGGAACTTCCGAACCAACACGTGACGGTTGAACAACTTTAGGTCCAGAACCGGGCGGAAGGATCCGTCCTTCTTTGGGACAATGAAGAGGTTGGAGTAAAAACCCCGAAACCTCTCCCCGGAAGGCACCGGGACCACCACTCCGTCCCTGCGGAGACCCTCCAACACCGGGTGAAAGGCCTGAGCCTTTTCTGGGGATGGGCCCGACCGATGGAATCGGGGTATCGGCTTTGACGTCAGCTCTATCCTGTAACCTCGCGAGACCACGTCTCGAACCCACTGATCTTGAACGTGAAGTAGCCACCTGTCCTGAAAACGAGACAGGCGACCCCCCACCTGTGGGGAGGCAGGAAGGGAGAGCGAGTCATGTAGAGGCGGGTTTGGGGGCGGCAGCCGCTGCCCCCGCCGGCTTCTTTGGACGACTCTTAGAGCGCCACTGAGAAGCGGGCTTGCCCCCTCGGTCCGTGCGAGCGGACGGTGCTGATGACTGTGAGCTGGAACGAAAGGACCACTGCTTTGGGTTCCTCTTAACGGAATACCGTGGCTTAGGCTTATTCTGCGGGATCTTAGACTCAGCAGAATCCTTTATCAGCTTGTCCAGTTCGGTACCAAAAAGCCTGTCACCAGAGAAAGGAAGATTCTGCAAAATCTTCTTAGATGTGGCATCTGAGTCCCAAAGACGCAGCCACAACAACCTGCGAATCGCAATAGCGTTGGCCGAAGCCACAGCTGAGCGAGTGGCAGTCTCCAAAGTCGCCGTCCTGGCGTAGTCCGCATAGGCCCTTGCCCTTTCGGTAAGCGCCAGGACCTCTGGACTGGACCTTGCCAGGTCAGTGATACCATCCAAGCAGGTAGTAATCGCTTGTAAGGTCCAGACTGTGGCAAAATTAGGGGCAAATGAAGACCCCACAGCCTCATAGGAAGACTTGGCGAGTTGCTCGACCTGTCTATCAGTCGCATCCTTCAGCGAGGAGCTATCAGAGGCAGAGAAAAGGGAGTGTGCAGCAATCCTG
Organism: Allobates femoralis; assembly: GCA_033576535.1. Taxonomy (NCBI): domain Eukaryota; kingdom Metazoa; phylum Chordata; class Amphibia; order Anura; family Aromobatidae; genus Allobates; species Allobates femoralis. The sequence goes on from JARQOC010000001.1 coordinate 443,065,195, forward strand.
GTCATGGAAGCGTCCACCTTCGGGGACTGCGACCACTCCTGTAGCACCTCCTGGGGGAAGGGGAAGCGATTGTCCTTAGGTTTGCGGACATAACGCCGCCCAGGATGTAACCTGGGAGCTCTAACCACCCTTCCAAAGTTAGTGTGGTCCATGAAGGAGCCACTTGGTCTAGCCTCCGGCCGCAGCCATTGATAGACCTCCTTCGGGTGTACAGTCACCTCCTCAGGGGGTGTCACGAGACGTAAGGTCTCGTTAATAGAGGACACCAAATCCTCCACCCCGTCTGGTGGTTCAGACACAGACACAGACCCGAGAGTCGAACCCCCATCATCTTCCTCACCATCAGAGGACCGCTCCTCCTCAGAGAGAGCCTGGAGCTCGGGTGAATCCTCACGACGAGCCCGCTTAAGGGGTCTCACAGCAGAAGAGGGAGACACCCGGGGGTAACTGGAAGGAGTAGCTGGGCTTTCCAGCCTCCTATTGAGATGCCTCCAGGGACTGCGACATGGAGGACAGCTGGGACAACAGAGATTCATTGATCTTATTTTGAGTTTCCCATGGCCCTGGGATCACCTGAACCTCAGGGTACAGCACCGGAGCTGCTGTCTCAGCAGTGTCAGTCCGGGCTTCTGGGCGTCCGCAGTTATTGCAGGACCCCTCCACCAGAGTCCCATTGCATGTAGCACAGGTAATGGTGGCATCTGCCGCCTTAGCAGCACGCTTCCTAACTGAGGACATCGCCACAGCAGGGGAAAATAAGCCAAATTGTGCAGACAAAACCGGGAATCCCGGTGGCTTACCGACCGCAGCGAAGCGGTAGGAGGAAGCGGTGTGTGTGTGTGACCTCCGCGAGAGTTTCCGGTCTCCTCTGGAGTGCAGACGCACGCTGCATACAGATCCCAGCCGGGAGTGAGGGTAAAGATGGCCGCCGACAGTGAAACCGTGGGCGGCGCCGAAAACACGCGGGAAGCACACACACACGCCCATCGATGACGTCACCGCACGGGCTGCTTCCTATCCTCCAAGCAGCCTCAGTATTAAGGCGCCAGAGCCCGCAGCGCGGGAAATAGTGTGGAGTACAACACACAGACTGCATGCACCAATACACATCTGCAGCCTACAGCCTCAGCCCCTACGACACACAGGGCGGTCAGCCAGGGTGACCCCAGCACGGGGTACACCTCCAGATCCGCGGACTCGAGAGTAACGCGCGGTCTGAGTGTCAGGACACATAAAGTGACAGACACTACCCCCAGGCACACAGGAGACACAGAGTGCCTCAGTGCCGGTCCGGTCTGTAAGCACCATTTAGGGAGGCCTCGGACGGGGGTTCAGCACCAGTCCGGAGTGTAAGCACCATTTAGGGAGGCCTCGGACTGGGCTGGCTCCAGTCCGGTCTGTAAGCACCATTTAGGGAGGCCTCGGACGGAGCGGAGCTGTGCAAGGCTCCCATCTCCCACTCTCCAGAGCCCCCCAGAGAGGGATGGAAAGGAGCGCAACAGCGTACCGGGAGAACACAAGGTGTCCAGGCTCTAGGCCCTCCGGTACCTCCACCAGCGTGTTCCACAAGGGTGAGCGGGGAGGCTGTCGCAGGTCCCGACCGGAACCATTTTACCTTGTCTTCAGACGCCATCACGTAAGTTGTGAGAATGCAGTGAAGTGCAAGCAAAGCGTGATCCTCCGAGCACACTAAGTTTAAAACTGAGGATGTTCCCTGCGGTAGGGGTTTATAAGCGGAGGGGGCGGTGTCTACAAACTTGTAGTACCTAGTGTGACCTCCGGAGGGCAGTGCCCTAAACCCCATTGTCTGGGTCTCCCATTATGATGACCAGAAAAGAAGCATTTACAATGAAGTACCGTATTTCCATGAATGAGTGTTCCTAGGAATGATCACCTCACTATGCTTTGTGAAAAGACTGCTGATCACCCAATATAAGAGGAAAAACGCCTGTCAGAATTAATAATTTTTAAGCAGGCTTAACAATGATCATTTTCAGCAGCACATTGTTTTGCACAAACAGGATTCGAGCTTCCGAGAACAATGGCAGCCTACTCACACTAAATGATCTATTATTGCTCAGGTCACATTTTAACAAGCAGTTTCCCCATGTACAACTTTAGATATTTAGATATTTACTGATAAGTGGTTATTTAGTGCTGCAATCAAATTGACCTGAATCCCTTCATGACCTATAACATACCTATACATCATAGTTGTCAAGGAGTTCCCGATTCATGACGTAAAGATACATCATGCCAAACGTACGGGCACAGGAGTTGTGCCAGCAAGATCGCCACTGGGACTTCGGCTTATGTGAAAGCTGAGACCCCTGTCCAACAACCTGGGAATTTAACCCCTTAAATATTACAATCAATAGTGATCAAAGCACTTATGGGCTGTGAGAGGAGTAACCTCCCTCTCCCAAGCAATCAGAACACAATCACTGCTATGGCAACCCAAGGTTGTCATGATCAAGACCCATGTGTCACCCAGCTACCAGACTCTGAGACCATGCCAAGAGCATGATTTAAGATGTTTATGTCAGTTTAAAAATGTCAGGTATAATCCATTGCCAAGCTGGTGCATCACACCAGAGATCAGACTAATAAAAAAATTAATATCCCATATAGGAACTAAGTAAAAAAGTTTTTAAAAAAGTAAAAAAAAATGTAAAATTATTTTTAAAAAAATCACAAAATAAAGAGCAAAATATTTTTTTAAGTCATACCAATAAATACATATATTTACATAAAATAATAAACAAAGTATACATATTTAATATTACCGCGGTCGGAATGACCTGATTTATAATGTCACACTAAAAAAACACAGTAAAAAAGCCTATGCTTTGTCATCAAAAATTGGGGAAATATAGAAAGGGAATAAAAGAAAAAGAGAATAAAAGTCTGTCGCCACCTGCAGATTCTGGTGATGTTCACCAGCGCCGCTGTCAGACCGCCGGGGACGATGGTATTGCAGCTTGGGTGGTATGGCTCCCTGCAGGAGGAGCCTGGTCCCCGGGGCAGGATAGCACTGGGCTTGTTGTTGTGGTGCCGGCTGTGGGCAGAACAGCTGCGCAGCGGCTTTTGTACAAAGGAGACACGGAAGCCTTGTGACTCTATACTGGTACTTTACTGAAACCGGTTCAGATGGCACTTCAGGTTATAGTTTGCACAGTCTTTGAACAGGTAGCTAGCCGGGTAGTCACGGAGGAGGGTAAAGTCTCTTTGAGGCTCCCATACTATGCCTTCTTTTGTCTTTCCTACGTCCTTCTGCCTTTACTTGCGCCTCTTTACTTTCCTTGCGCTGCCCTGCAAAGCCCGCTTGTCTACCAGGCCTGTTGGGTGATCCTGGCGGGGATGCACATTCTGGACGGGGATGTCAGGGCTGCTGAACTAACCCACAACTAGCCGATGTCGATGGATTAGGGGTGAACTCGCCTGTACCGTTCCTCAGAGCCGGCACTCCGTTGGTGGACTAGGATTCCCACGGACTATGGAAGGTCCGGCACAGAGTTTCCTCTTTCTTTTCCTGGGCCGCCCTTTTATCTCTCAGGTGCCCTCCCTGGCAGACCCCTCTCTCTTGGGCTCCCTCCTTGCTTCTTCCCTCAGTACGGACTTCATCCAACTGTGTGACTCCCAGCTTTTCTCCTTACTCCTAACTCTCCTCCCCCCGGGACCAGTTACCCTGGTAACGAGTTGCCAATTGGTCCCCTAGTCTAGGCGTAAGGATGCCGGGATGGGAGCCTCAGGTTGACTTTACACTCCCCAATGACAGGAATACTGCACACTCCGTTGTGGGTGCAGTACCCCTACTGTGGCGCACTGACCAGTTGGGTGCCACAGACATAAAAATTCAAAGTTTGAAATTTGCAAAATTTTCAACATTTTCGCCAAATTTCCGATATTTTCACAAATAAGTGGAAAAATTTACCACTAACATGAAGTCCAATATGTCATGAAAAACAATCTCGGAATCACTGGGATCCGTTGAAGTGTTCCAGAGATATATCCTGATAAAGGGACACTGGTCAGAATAGAAACAAAGGCCTGGTCATTAAGGTGAAAACTAGCTGAGTGGTGAAGGGGTGAAGATCACACAAAGATTTTTTTAATTTAAATCAGAAAACTCTGCATGAGTGCATCGTTACAATTTTGAATCCCAGCAATTTTCCTTAACCCCTTCCTTTAAAGCCAAAAGACAACAAGTCCTGCCATGCTATTCAAAGTCTATAGCATGGTTGAGCATAAGCAAATGTATCAGTTAGCCTTGCCATTTGGGAAATAAGAGAATTTGAGAATCGGTTCTATTGGACCCACACTGATCTGACAAATATCACCTCTACAAACAGATACATGTGATAGTGGTTCAACCTTAATACAAACCAGTCCATTATGTGTGAAAGTTACAGGCTACCACCACATACATATTTTAGAGCGGCTGCCCAAGTAGTGGACAACCCCTTTAAAATAGCTACATTCCCTACTTCCGATTCTGGGTCTGATGTAGCCACACGAGGGAGAGAGAGCTCCAGACACCCGCGGCCGTTAAATCCGCAGTACAAAGCCAACGAAGGTCAGGAACGGTACCTTGCAGCATCGGGAGGTGCAGGGGACCGTCCAGCAGGTGATGTACCGGTGGCTGCGCAGTGGGGGAGGCAAGGATAGAGACGCCGGCATTGTGCATGAAGGCGGGCCCCCAGCTAAGATGGCAGGCAGCACGAGCAGTGCAAGGAGGAGAGATAAGCTGCAGGTACCTGCACAACATTGCACCCCACAGCAGCTGCACCAGGAGAAGGTAACTGAACGGGGACATGGAGAGTGGAGCAGAGAGACCAGTACACAGGAGAGGGGCCCCAGAGGAGGAGAAAGACAACAGAGCACCCTGAGGGATGGAAAAGAGGAGGAGGGCTCCCAGAGCTTCGCTGACATGGCCAGGGAGCTGAAGCTGCACCTCACAGAGAGTCTGCAAAGCACAGTGAGACAGGCTATACATGAGTCAGTGGCAGAGCTCCATGAAGTGGTGGCACAACATGACACCCGGCTCCAGGAGGCTGAACAGCGCCTCTCTGACGCTGGGGATAAGATTATATATCTGGAGCAAGAACTGTCAACAGTGTTAAAGCAGTCCTAGTGGATGGGAGAGAAACTAGATGACCTTGAAAACAGGTCCCGCAGAAACAACTTGCGGATAGTGGGGCTGCCTGAGACCATAACGCCACAAAGCTTAGATGACATCTACGAACAAGAATTGCCAAAAGCTCTGGGGCTCCCGACGCCGTGCAGAGTGGAAAGAGCACACAGAGTGGGGGCGCCACCACCAAGAGGAGACTCAACAAAAAACCCACGTCAGGCTATAGCCCACTACTTGGACTATAAAGAGAAAGAGAGGATACTCCAATCCTATAGGAGACACAGACAACCGCTTATAATAGGAGGTTCCAGAGTAGTTCTGTTTAATGACTATTCGGCGATTGTCTCAAAGAAAAGAAAACAATTCAATGAAGTCTGCAATCTGCTATTCAAGCGGAGAATCCCATTCCAACTTCTTTATCCAGCAGTATTAAAAGTGACGGATGGACATGATAAGCCAACGTATTATAAAGACACCTCTGAAGCTTTGAGACGTTTTACTACGAGCTCAAGGAAATCCACCCCCCCGCGGCAAGAGAAGGATGACAGGGGGGGAGATCGCCAAGAGATAGAGGAACGTTGCCCGTCGCCCACAAGACTCTTCGTGGGGAACCACCGACATTAGTACATGAGAGAGTCGAAACATCACCCAGCTGGGAGTCGCAGAGAAAGGAACGGAGATCATCTATGACGGAAGAGCAAGATTCAATGGACTGAGCGGACTGCTGAGAACATGGCTGTTGAAGACGGAGAAGCAAGGGGAGGGGGGAGCAGGGGTGACGGACTATACTCCTTTTACTGGCATCGAAGCTGTTCCCCCCATACCCGCCTCATCATTTATCATTTATTTTGCTTCAATTTTACTTTCAATTTATTTTTTTTTTACATATATATATGCGTCATTTGATATGGCACTCTTGGCCCGCAGGGCGAATGGAGAGGTGGGGGAGGAGGGCCTGACTTTAAACATTTGATATTCTGGCTGCTATTAGTCGAGCAGGAGACCCAGTGGTCGAGTAGGCCGCGGGTTGAGGGGGGTGGGTATGACACGGTGGACTACATCGGAGATTATGGAGGTCATGGATTTGTGGTTGGGGAAGGGGGGAGGGGGTGAAGGGGAAACGTTGGTAGTTGCATTTATGTTTGAATTGTTGGAGATGTTTTTCCTTTTCAGGTGCATATGGGAGGGATTACAACTGATGCTAAAGGTGGGAGAGATGACTAGGGATTGTGAGCCTCTAGGGGGGGGGGAGTGGAGACATAGGACCGCAAATCTGATGAGTGACGACCATGGTTAGAGTATTATCGTGGAATGTCAGGGGACTAAGATCCCCAGGAAAGAGATCATTAATTTTACGACATTTAAAAAAGCTAAAAGGGGACATAGTCCTTTTGCAGGAAACACACTTGTTGGCGGAAGATTTGTTTAGGATGCGGAAATCATGGGTGGGAGCTGTGTACGGAGCAGGGGCGGTGAGACAGAAAGTGGGAGCTCTAATACTGATCAACAAAAATCTGCCACACAAGGTGATCAGCAGCGAACATGACGAATTGGGAAGATATGTACATGTCATCATAGAATGCCATGGGGAGTGTCTAAATATTCACAACATCTATGTTCCTAATACGGAACAATCGACGTTCTATGGTACTCTCCACAATAAATTGTTACAGACGGACGGAAGGAACCTAATCATAGGGGGGATTTCAATTCTGTAATGCACGAGGGGGAGGATAGATTGCCGGGGGGGAGATACCAGACGGACATCCACACTAACAAAAACGTATGGCCCCCATGCTGATTCACCCTCAGAAGGAAGGGACTGGCTTGAATGCGTAGAGCTGCCATCGTTATCGGAGGATAGCTTACACTCGCTTAATGCGAAGATCACCCAGGCTGAGGTCAAAGACGCCATCGGAAACCTTAATTCGAGCAAGGCTCTGGGTCCGGACGGCTTTGGCTAAGGCTTTTACAAGGCCCTGAAGAAACAGGTGACACCGCCTTTGACAGCTTTCTTTAATGATTTCATGGGGGGTGGTAAAATCCCGGAACAAATGAACACGGCGCATATAAAGTTAATTCCGAAAGGGAATAAAAATTTGGATGACCCAGGGAGCTACCGCCCAATTTCCTTGATTAATCTAGACCTAAAGCTGATCTCAAAGATTCTGGCAAACAGACTGGCGGTGGTGCTGCCTTCTCTAATAGATACGCAGCAGGCGGAATTTGTAAAGGGGCGTTCGGCGGCGGGGAACATTCGAAAGGCGGTGTTGGTGGTAGATGTGGTTAGACAGGATAGGGGAGGAGGTTGTGGGGATCCAGCCATGGTCACGCTCGATGCTGAAAAAGCTTTTGATAACGTGAGGTGGCCATGGCTGGATCTTGTACTTGACGCGATTGGTCTACTGGGCCCGTTCAGAACATATCTCCGTAGCTTACAGTGCCTACAAGTAGTCTTCAACCCCCTGCAGATTTAGCTGGTTGACACATGCGGAATTAACTTGGCATTGTGACATTTGGACTGTAGATCAGTCTGGAAGTGGGAAATGCACTGCAGCCAAAAAGAATTTTTTTTTTTTAAAGCGTTAAAAGTTAATTCAGAGGGTCATTTATTATTCAACCCCTCAAACCACCAGCATTCTGTTTGGTCCCCCTAAAGTATTAAGAAGTAGTTTAGGCACAAAGAACAATGAGCTTCACATGTGTGGATTAATTATCTCTTTTGCCAGCCTTTTCTGACTATTTAAGACCCTCCCCAAACTTGTGAACAGCACTCATACATGGTCAACATGGGAAAGACAAAGGAGCATTCCAAGGCCATCAGAGACAAGATCGTGGAGGGTCACAAGGCTGGCAAGGGGTACAAAACCCTTTCCAAGGAGCCTACCTGTCTCCACTGTTGGGAGCATCATCCGGAAGTGGAAGGCTTATGGAACTACTGTTAGCCTTCCAAGGCCTGGACAGCCTTTGAAAGTTTCCTCCCGTGCCGAGGCCAGGCTTGTCCGAAGAGTCAAGGCTAACCCAAGGACAACAAGGAAGGAGCTCCGGGGAAGATCTCATGGCAGTGGGGACACTGGTTCCAGTCAATACCATAAGTAACGTACTCCACCGCAATGGTCTCCGTTCCAGACGAGCCCGTAAGGTACCTTTACTTTCAAAGCGTCATGTCAAGGCTCGTCTACAGTTTGCTCATGATCACTTGGAGGACTCTGAGACAGACTGGTTCAAGGTTCTATGGTCTGATGAGACCAAGATCGAGATCTTTGGTGCCAACCACACACGTGACGTTTGAAGACTGAATGGCACTGCATACGACCCCAAGAATACATCCCTACAGTCAAGCATGGTGGTGGCAGCATCATGCTGTGGGGATGTTTCTCAGCCAAGGGGCCTGGCCATCTGGTCCGCATCCATGGGAAGATGGATAGCACGGCCCACCTGGAGATTTTGGCCAAGAACCTCCGCTCCTCCATCAAGGATCTTAAGATGGGTCATAATTTCATCTTCCAACAAGACAACGACCAAAGCACACAGCCAAGAAAACCAAGGCCCGGTTCAAGAGGGAAAAAATCAAGGTGTTGGAGTGGCCTAGTCAGTCTCCTGAACTTAACCCAATTGAAAACTTGTGGAAGGAGCTCAAGATTAAAGTCCACATGAGACACCCAAAGAACCTAGATAACTTGGAGAAGATCTGCATGGAGGAGTGGGCCAAGATAACTCCAGAGACCTGTGCCGGCCTGATCAGGTCTTATAAAAGACGATTATTAGCTGTAATTGCAAACAAGGGTTATTCCACAAAATATTAAACCTAGGGGTTGAATAATAATTGACCCACACTTTTATGTTTAAAATTTATTAAAATTCAACTGAGCAACATAACTTTTTGGCTTGTAAGATTTATGCTTCTGTTAATAAATCCCACTCTCGTTTGCAGTTTGAAGGCTCTAACTTATTTGCATCTTATCAAACCACCTAAATCAGCAGGGGGTTGAAGACTACTTGTAGGCACTGTATATCATGGCCCCAAGGCTAGAGTTAGTATTCCGGGATTCTTGTCGTCAGTTTTTTGTCTGGGAAGGGGAACGAGGCAGGGTTGCCCATTATCACCGCTTCTTTTTGACTTAGCCATTGAGCCCCTGTCCAGATTTTTGAATAAAGGGGAGGGTACTCAGGAATAAAAGTGGGAGATGTTGAACAGAGAATTAATCTGTTTGCGGATGATATAGTACTATACCTGGACAACCCGCGGAGAGACCTACCTACGGTCTTACAACATATATAACGGTTTGGGAGGTTTTTGGGGTTCAAATTAAATAGGGGGAAATGCGATATTCTCTTTTTAAAACAACCCTCACAGGGGGAGGCGAGGAGACGTTGAGTCTCTGTGGGATTCCGACAGCTTCGAAATCCTTAAAATACTTAGGCATCCAGATAGCAAGAACGGTGGACCAGATATACCACTTAAAATTATGATCATCTGCTAGATAAGATAAAGGGGGAGCTGGAAAGGTGGAAAGACCTGCCTTTGTCGCTGCTGGGGCGTTGTCATCTGGTGAAGATGGTCAGCTTCCCGAAGCTGTTATACCCACTGCAAACCTTGCCGTTGTTGCTAAGGCGGTAAGACGTGGACAGAATTAATGCAATCTTCTCTAAATTTATTTGGCGGAATTCACGACCCAGAATTAGGCTCCGCACATTGATGTCTGCCAGGGAGGTGGGAGGTCTGGGCTTCCCTAATGTCAAGGGATATAATCTTGCCTGTCTCACTAGGCACGTGGCGGATTGGATGAAGGGCTCCAGCAAGTTTTCCGATTGGAATGTAGAGACTTCTCTATGTAGGCCATGGAGCCTGGCGTCCCTACTGCACACTCCGGGAGCACGGCTACCACAACATATCAAAAAGATGGCCATTTTCCGTGACACCATAGTCTCATGGAAAGTGGTTCGGAAAAAACTAGGATTGCCATGGAAAGTCTCTAAATACCTCGAGTTGTGGACTCATCCTGATTTTCCCAGGGAAGGGATAATAAATTATTTGAGATTTGGAGGGATAGAGGAATCCGCACGGTGAAGGATCTGTTGCACACATCAGAATCTAGATGGTTGCGGGGAGGAGAACTTCTGGATAGATACGATTTACCTCATACACAGATCTTTCAATATTACCAAATAAAACACCATATAATGCACTCCTTGGTAAGGGTGGAGGCAGAATACGTCCTAAATACATGGATGTTAAAATGTTAAAGATGGAGGTGGCGATGACTACTGTCTCTTCCGTGTATTCGATACTGAGAGAACATCTGCTCCCGCCTGGCCCCAAGGAGATGTATGGGGGTTGGAGGAGACAACTAGGGGACAACGACATTGCTACCAGAATACAGCAGGGGTGGAAGGCTATGAGGAAACATATCATAAATGAGCGATGGAGAGATTCCTACTTCAGAATCATACATAGGACGATTTATGGATTTAATTTGGCACCATCAGCTTCACAACCGGACAGGATCTACCATTGCCCAAAATGTAAAATCAAAGGAACGGACATGTATCACGGTCTATGGGATTGTATAGCTATTAAGAAACTTTGGACTGAGGTACAGGAGTTATTGTATCGGGTGACGGGATCGGCTGTCCCTTTGACTCCTATTATTTGGGTTTTGCACAACTTGGGTAAGACTGCACTGACCGGGGGTGGCTTGTCTATCTTTCATACACTGGCTATACTCACGAAGAGACTTATTCTCACACACTGGCTGAACCCGAGATCCCGAGTCTGGGGGAAGTAGTGGGGGAGGTGAAGCGGGCAATGACTTCAGAACAGGTGTTAGCATAAAAAGACAAAGAGAAGGAATCAGAGAAATTTTCACGAAATGGAGGACATTTATCTGCACTCAGCTCTCCGGGGAAGACATTAGACGGGTAGTCCTGCCTTTCCATCATTCTAGCTGGTATTGCATGGAGGACCTTCAGGGTACCCTGGGGCCGTTGAAAATAAACCAGGGATAGAATTCACGGGAAGGAGCGATAACCTTTGGGTGGGAGTGGTGTGTACAGTACAATACAATACGGAAACGATATTATGCTCGGATGTTCTAGGGGACTAAACTTGGAGAGGCAATATAAATTAAATTGGATACCAAGAGGCGAATTTGAGGATACTTATTGCACCAGAGAAGGAGGGAGGGGGAGGGAGATCGGGACTGTTTGATGCTGTTGTTAGCAGTAATGTTAAAGAATGTGTTGTCTTCTATTTTATGTTATACCTTGAAAATTCATTAAAAACATTTTGAAAAAAAAAAAAAATAGCTACATTCCCTGTATAAAATCAACACAGCCTATACTCACCTCAGGTGCCAGCGCTATTCTTGCAACATCTGCCTCGAGTCTCTCAGGGTTCGTGTGACATTGTAATGTTTCACTTTGACACTGAGGTAGTCAAAGAGCAGCAGCAGCAGCTCTCACTTCTTCTGAGTGTTAGGGTACCTTTACACGTCGCAACATTGCATGCAATTTCACTTGCAACTTACTGGTTGCAGTGAAATCATGGACACATTGTTACATTTGTACATGGCAACAAAATGGAACAATGTGTCCATGATTTCACTGCAACCAGTAAGTTGCAAGTGAAATTGCATGCAATGTTGCGACGTGTAAAGGTACCCTTAGTTTTCATTAAAAAGAAGTGAGAATAAGGCAGCCGCCCAATCACTGCAGCAGGAGGGATGAACAAAGCGTCCGGCAACCGGATTGCACATTCTGAGCAATCCAGTTACCGGATGGGCTCCCATAGGAGCCCATTATAGCAGCCCTGCTGCATTTTACAAACCGCTCCGAAAAACTCTGCCTGCATGATTTTTCACACAGGCAATGAAACTGGAATGCAGTAACTGGATTGCAAATAGTGAAATCCAGTTCTTGTATTGCAGCCTATGGGCTGCGGATCCAGATCCAGTTTTGAGCATTTTTAATGCTCAAAACCGGATCCGGATGAAAAAAAAACGCTAATCTGACCCTAGCCTAAGTCATTGGAGCAACCTGAATCTTGATGTAGTCTCCCGTTTCTTTGCTTTCTTTTGTTTCTTTTAGTCTTCATCTGCACTGAATTTTTTTCTTCTCTATTCTTGTTTTTTTTTGCGGGGTGCTGGTGGAGGAAACAATTGACTTTACCTTGCACAAGGCCATATAAAATGTATCTCTGTGCTATTTGATTTCATTGTCAATTATATTGAAACATTAGTCAATAAAAAAATGTTACCAGAGGATTTAAGCCTGATATCTAGTAACATCTTAAACGTAGTGAATATTTGAGAGCTTGACAAAGCTTGTTGGAAGACTGGAGGCTAGAACGTTATTCATAGTGCTCCTTTCTCTGCCATAAAAATCTTAGCGACACTGATATTTACTACCACACCCTGCAAACATTAACAATCCATATGTGAAAAATTGTATGTAAAGTCTACGAAAATATGATTGCTGCTTCCTATGGGAAGATCTTTCTATGTGCAGAACTATGCAATTATTATCAATAAGGCAAGTGGTGTATACAGAATACAGGTTTTTTTACAGACATGTCTATTCTAGCTACAAAAACATGGTAGTACCACTTTACGATATATTTTTAAGTAGCTTACCTTTAAGTGTCACCCAGTATTGTTTCCATTTTCTGCGATTAACCAGCTCCAGCTTCTTCTCCTTTTGAAGGGTGATGAGGGGTTTGAAAAATAGCCACCCGGCCTTGCGAACAACACCCTGCTCTTTCTCAAACAGTAAGTCAAGTTGTTCAAGTGAACTAAGAGAGTCGTTACTTGAGTCTTCTGTGCCTGTTGATGTTGCCGTTTCCTCCACATTGCTTTTCTCTAATTCGAGTTCCCTCATAAAATTTTCATAGATATTTTGCCTTACAGCATCGCTGCCAATAACACTGGTATGTTCATTTCTAGGCTGCGCCAGAGGTCCAGAGCCCCCCGACCATAAGATGCTGGAGAGATGCGGAGGAGAGCTTGTTTCTGCAGTAAAGCCATCAATTCCGCTGTCAAAACATTCACTGGCATCTTTACACTTCGGTTCCTGGTTAGAAAATAGAAAACAAAATGATAAAAGGTAATAATATCAACACTTTAGTTATTAGAGGCTATGCAAAAAGGCATGAATTATAGAAAGATTTACAGTCATGGCCGAAAGTCTGACACCCTTGAAATTATTCTATAAAATGAAATATTTTTCCCAGAATATTATTGCAATTCCACCTGTTTTGATATACAAAGGAAATAAATAATTTTCTGGGAGAAATAGTTCATTTTCTGGAACAATTTTAAGGATGCCATCACTTTCTCTATGCACTAATTAGATATATATTGTACGTTGATGTTGCTCCATAGTACGACTACAGACCGAGATGCACACATATGCTGAGAACATCATTAGAAAAAAACAAATGATAGCCAGCCTGTAGATTCAATTAGGAATCTAGTGAAAACTTCATTTTAAGACTGAGATGAATAGCTCCTTCGCAGTATTTGGCTGGGTATGGTGGTCTTAAGTGACTATGGATAGGCTGAAAATATGCTCTCTTAATGCTAGGTCTCTCAATATCACCAATAGGAGACGTCAGATCCTGTTCTCCGCTCATAAAAAGAGAGTGCAGGTTTTGATGCTTCAGGAGACCCACTTCAGGACGGATGCGGTACCTAAATGTAACTCACCTTGTACCCCATTTGGTTTCATAGTATGAATACAGAGTCTAAAACTAAGGGGGGTATCAATTGGGTTCCATAAATCCTTTACTCTAACTATTTTGAAACAGTTGATTGACCCACAGGGGCCCTTTCTCTTCTTACAGGTGTCGTTTTCTTCCCGTACTTATGTTTTTGCTAACATATACTTTCCCAACAGGGGCTCGAGAGAATTCGGAGCCAGTTCCAGGTTAAAACTACAGGAATTTGCAGGTTCGAGCCAGATCATCCTGGGCGGTTATTTTAACTTTCCAGCTGACACTGTATTAGATATGTCCACGGGTAAGTCCAGCTGTCCTGCACCATCTCTCCACCACCTTAGGAGGCAGTGAGAGGGTTTTACGTTAGTAGATGTGTGGCGCGTCTTACATCCAGACACACGTGGTTACACTTTCTTTTCACCAGTTCACTCTACATATTCAAGAATTGACTGATTTTATGTCTCACACTCTCTCCTGGATTTGCATCTAGAGGCGGAGACAGGAAATATAGTACTATCAGACCATGCTCTAGTATACGTCTCCATGCACCTCTGCTCGGACGCCCCCAGGGAATTTACATGGCGTCTCAACGATAATCTCTTGCACGACCCCACATGCAAAACTGAAGTTGAGAAAGCTATTCATGATTTTTATTCAGACCACACCAGCGACCCCACATTAGTACCCTTGAAATGGGAGGCACTCAAAAGTGTCCTCAGGGGACTTTTTATTTCCCATGGTTCACGTATGAAGAAGATAAGAGCAGAGGAAATAGCAGTGCTCTTTAAGCAAATATCTAACCTGGAAGCTAAACATAAAACGGACGAATCTCCAGTAACTTATTCTATGTTATCCACGGCCAAACATAAGCTCTTATCTATTCTAGATGAGAAAGATCACTGTTTCCAACCTAAAACTAATTCCCGATTTTATTATCTAGGAAATAAAAGGGGTAAATTGCTAGCCAGAGCTCTTCATAAGAGGGGAAACAGGACCTCAATATTAAGTATGAGAGATTCTAAGGGAAATACTGTACATAAGATCAGTGACATCCTTTCTGGATTCAGGCAGTTTTATTCTTCCTTGTATAACTTAAAGGGGCATTATGGAGATCTACCAACACCCCAATTGATCGATAAAATCAGAACATATTTGCGGGGGTGCAGTCTCCCCTCTCTGTCACAAACAGTCTGAGAGGAACTGGCTCGAGACTTTACTTTAGACGAGGTTTCAGATTGTATCAAAGCCTTGAAGTCAGGGAAGTGTCCGGGACCGGATGGGTACTCAGCTAGTTTCTTTAAAACTTTCCAAAGCACGTTGAGTGCTAAGTTTTTGGAGGTCTGTAATTTTGTGGTAGGGGTGGATCTTTCCCCACGCAGGCCTTAATGGCACATATAGTAGTTCTGCCGAAACCTGGAAAGGATGCTTCAGTTTATGGAAATTATCGCCCCATATCTCTGATCAATCTAGATATCAAAATCTACTCTAAATTGATAGCTAATAGACTAAAGACCAACTTGCCAGATATCATAGATTTGGATCAGGTTGGGTTTGTTCCTGGGCGCGAGGCAAGGGACAATACCATTAGATCTATTGCTTTGATCGACGGAGTTAAGAGAAATGGGAAACCCATGTGCATCCTGTCGGTAGATGCTGAGAAGGCGTTTGACAGGGTGCACTGGGTGTTTATGATGGAGACCCTTCGTCACCTGGGTCTGAAAAGCTCCACTGTTCATAGCATTGGAGCTTTGTACACTTGTCCCTCGGCTCGTATCAGAGTTAATGGATCTTTATCTGAATCGTTCCATACAACTAATGGTACCCGTCAAGGCTGTCTATTGTCCCCTTTTATATATATTCTGTGCATGGAATCGTTGGCCTCAGCATTCAGAAGCAACACTTCCATACAGGGGGTGAAGACAACGGCGAAGGAGCATAAATTAGCCCTCTTCGCCAATGATCTTCTTCTATACATAACAAACCCTCTAATAAGTATGTAGGTTTATGGCCAATTGAGCCATTTCAAAATTAATATGACCAAATTGGAGATGCTGAATATAACACTCCCAAATTTGGTGACTCAACTGTTGAAGGAGGATTTCCCATTCAAGTGGAATTCAGACTGTTTGAATTATTTGGGTATCAGATTGCCCAGAGATATGGCGGACCTCCTCCAGGTTAACTTCTACCCTATGATGAGTCGAGTGGAGGCAGATTTGGCTAAATGGCAAAAACTGGTTCTATCTTGGATGGGTAGAATTCATGCAGTGGGTACGGATCTGCTACCACGTATTTTATATCATTTCCAGACCATCCCCATTATGCTACCAGCCTCAATTTTCTCAAGATTAAAATCCTTGACCTTGAAATTCATCTGGTCTCACAACACGAGAAGAATCTCTTATCGGACTCTGAGTAGGGCAGTGGAAAGGGGAGGATTGGGACTGCCAGACCTCCAGACTTACCACTCAGCAAATATGGGGAGATGTATCTTGGACCTTTTCAAGAAAGAAAATAAGAAAAAATGGGTGGAGGTAGAGGCCATGTTCTCCAAAGTCCCTCCACTGGCGTGGATTTGGACGAGGGGTTCTGTTGGGGATCTAGATACCCCATTTATTTCAGCTCAACTGAAACACTTTCTATTTCAGAATTACAGAAGTTTGGACTTAACATCCATTCCAGGTCCTTTAACTCCCATATATGGTAGTCCTCATTTTTTGGTGGAGATGGGGAGGACAGAGTTCTTAAATGACTCAAGAGATTCTTACACTACATTATACAATTTCATCACTCTGACAGTGTTAAATAAGTCTCAGATATTTTTTCTAGATCACAGCTTCTCCCCCCCCGGGTCCTGTTTTTTGCACGCCAGACTCAAAAGTTATATTAGTAAAATCCCACCTGAGACAGTCTTTCGCCCTTTGACGGCATTTGAGCGGAGGTGTGTGGAGGGAGAGCAGTTAGATCATGCAATATCTGTCTTATATAAATGGTTTCGTGATGCCAAGACAGGAGACGTGTCGTGTGTTCCAACATTTGCCTCAAAGTGGGAGACAGATCTGGGACAGAAATTCACACCCAGAGATTGGGAAAGTATTTTTGTGCTCTCTTGCAAAGAATCCATCTCAGCATATGCAAAAGAACGCAACTATAGGGTGGTGGCAAGGTGGTATAGGTGCCCAGTGGACATTCATGCTTTCTATCAAGAGGCATCTGATGAATGCTGGAGACATTGTGGTACCAGGGGCTCCTATATTCATATATGGTGGAGTTGTCCTGTTATACGGGTATTCTGGAAAGAAGTGGCAGACTTGTATGGGAAGGTTACTTTTGAACATATTATATTTACACCGGAACTGGTCTCCTGAGTTATAAAACTATTTCCCTTTCTAAATTTAAGAAGAATCTATTACGGCAATTCTTAACTGCAGCACGTCACGTGGTCTCTAAGTATTGGAAGAAAGCTACCGTACTTTCCCTTCTCGACACGATCTAGTAGAGGAGTTGAACAATATATGCAGGATGCAGGAATTAGTTACAGTAAGCTAGACGATAACAGTATAGAGAGGCATTGTAACATCTGGTTCCCATGGTTAAAATATAGAACGTCCTCTAAACTCAAAGTGTGGTAATCCTAAACAAGTTTGGACCCTATCTTCATAAAACATTGCCTTCCGAATATCTAGAACAATTGACCTACTACGGTCCATTTCTTTTTCTCTTTTTCCTTTACTTTTTCTCTTGTCTTTATACTTTTCTTCTCTAAAAAAAATCATTTTTGGGCTTGCAACCCATTAAAATAATTTTGTTATTTACTCGGTCTAATGGGATTTCAGTTATACATGTTTACTCTATAACATGTCTTTGGTCAGTAATATAAGTGAGGGGGTTTCCCCTGACTCCTTTAGATGTTGGGGTATGATATGCTCATCTAGATTTGCTGTGATTTTTTTTATAGATGAGTATGACGTTAAGTCTGTGGATCTGTTGGGGTTATATGTTTATTGAATGTCTTATTCACTCGGGGGGTTGTTACCCTTGTCTGTTTATAATTGAATTACTCAATAAAAACTGATTCACAAAAAAAAAATATTCCAAGGTTCTAACTAGTTGGACAGATCACAGAAGGGACCTGTGAAGTCTCAAAGCTGCTCCAAACTATATGTAGATCTAAACACACCCTTGGCAGAGAATCCATAAAAGCAAGAAGTCCATCATTTTTATCCTTTACAGCAAAGATTCTCGACATATTCCTGTATACTGCCTGGTTGGTCCCAATTCAAAGTAAACCTGTTGCGATTTAGATGCATAATATAAAAGAGAATGAGTGACCATACAATGCATGCAGAGGTAAAATACAGAGCTACTGGGCCATACTGCAAAATCTACAAAGCCACAAGTATGTGCTACCGGTATTTAAAATACAGGTGTCTTGGTATATGGCACAGAAGCCTCTGTTCCCACTAGGCACCAGGCCGCCCAGATGTAACTTTTACTGCCACGTCCCTGAATATATATACCGGCAAATATTGCAATAATGAATGTACATTATCTTTTATTATGTTTTTGAAAATATTAACCACTTTAGACTACTCTGAAAGAATCTTAAAATATCACATTAAAATGTGCTTGACATCTGCCTTCTGGTTGTTATTAAAACCTGGGTGGTTATGTGCCAGATGGGGAATGGCAGGAAGCTGGTACGGGTGAATGCAAAAGTAATAGGCAAGGAAATAACACTTCAGCATATATTTAGTGAAAGTGTACTGCTCTGTTACACACCTTCTGCCTCATGAACAAATCTTGAAGACACTTTTTGTATCATTAAAGTGAAATGCATGATGGGCCTTTAGCTGACATTTGAATTTAATTTTGGGTCTTCCTCTCACTAAGTATATGACATATATCTGAGTTTTTTTTCTTCACTGGGAAAGTTAATTACTAGCATATGCTAAAGCTCAGACTGGCCCACTTGGAAACAGGAGAGTCCTGTGTTAGGCTTCTTTGCAGTAGTGGGCCTCACCACCTCCCTCCATGAGCATTGGTTGGTAAAACAGATTTCATTCTCTCTGAAGAAAACCAGCATCATGCCATTCATTTAAAAAATTACCCAAATTATAATTTTACATCAAATTATCATATATGAAGGAGTGTAATAGAATATTTGCATGCAGCTAAATTTGTAAAGGAGGATAATGGAATATTTACATTTAGATAAAAAGTGGGCCCCAGAGTCAATGTATCGGTGTTCGTGTGACACCCTAGTCCGACAAAGGGTATGCTCACACGGGGTGGAAAACATCTGGATTTTGCATTCAGAAAATCAGAATCGTATCATAGTATCATCTATATGGCTGAAGATTACTAGTGCAATGTGTACAACCGAATTTAATCAAAATGGACAACTTGGGATAAAAATATTTTGATTCATCTTTGAAGCGTGATATCTTACCTTTACTTTTCCCCCATGTTCCTACCCTTGCTAAGCAGTTGTTTAATATGCCTAATAAACCAATTGTTTGTTGAAATTAACCAAAAATTACTTGTTTTAGAAAAAAAGGGCCAACTTCAAAAATGGCTACCTTTAGTGAAGTCAATGATGACTAAGACAGTTAACTATCCAAGCAAACACAACATCTGTATGGAGTTTGAATGTACCCTCCACTTGTTTGTGTGCTCCCTCCATGTGCTCCACTTCCCTCCCACATTCTAGAAACATAAAATATATTACTACACAAGTACCTTTATAACACCAATATTCAAAAAAATTACCCCAAGTGTATAAAATGGAAACACTTTATTTAAACGTAACACAAAAATAACTTAAACGATCGGTGCATTACCACCCAAACACAACAGACAAGACAGAATAAAAAATCAGAAAAATGCCTATTTGCACAGATGATCCCTTATCCCATAGTTGGGGGCTCCTACAGCTCTCCCTACGTAACAGTGGAGCTTTGCTTTACCCTAATTTATATTAGTGTCCCCGCTCACCGGAGGCTTACCTTAAACTCATTAGAGGAAACCTCTAAATGGGGAAATCACAATGAACCAAATTTACTGTTCGCCAATATGATCCTATAACTACTAGGGATAGGTTGTGCATACACATCCTAACTGATTATTAAAAAGGTGCCCCATTACACCTAAAAACATACATCTTTAACATGTATTAGAGTGGGGGAACAATTTTTTAAGCTAAAATGGTTGCCATTCAGTCCGTCCAACTTATCTCATGTACAGTGCGTTGTGAAAGTATTTGGCCCCCTTGCACTTTTCAACCTTTTGCCACATTTCAGGCTTCAAACATAAAGATAGAAATTCTATTTTTTTTTTGTGAAGAATCAACAACAAGTGTGACACAATCATGAGGTGGAACGAAATTTATTAAAAAAATTTAAACTTTTTTAACAAATAAAAAAACTAAAAAGTGGGGCGTGCAATATTATTCGGCCCCTTTACTTTCTGTGCAGCAAACTCCCCATTAGGAAATGAGCTCCATGATTGGCAATGCCATCCAGTGTACATCTTGCCACATGTATGCATTCCTTGAACAGCCGGTCGAGGGTGCATACTGCAGTGTGAGATGTGAGTATGTTGTACATTTGGAAGCCCAGATACTGGATCTAAATGAACAACTGACAACGCTGAGATCCATAGACAATATGGAAAGGAGTCTGCTGCTCACTGAACAGCTGCTCAATGGGATAGATGTGGGGGAGGATGGTAGCATGGAGCTGCAGGACAGTGAGGTAGCCAGCTGGGTGACAGTTAGAAGGCGGGGTAGAGGGAAGAGTGCCAGGGTGGCTAGCCCTGATCTGGCACACCCCAATAAATTTGCTAAGTTGGTAGATAAGGGGGGTGCGAGTTCAGGGATAGCACTGCTGCAGCATGGCATGACCTCTGAAAGCCAGAGGAGTGTCTGCTCCAGTAAGGGGGAAAACAGGAGAGCAGGGCAGGACAGACAGGTGCTGGTAGTGGGGGACTCAATTATTAGGGGAACAGATAGGGCAATCTGTCACAAAGACAGGGATCGTCGAACAGTGTGCTGCCTACCTGGCGCTCGTGTCCGGCACATCGTTGATCGGGTTGACAGATTACTGGGAGGGGCTGGTGAGGACCCAGTGGTCATGGTGCACATTGGCACAAATGACAAAGTTAGAGGTAGGTGGAAGGTCCTTAAAGATGATTTCAGGGAATTAGGCTGCAAGCTTAAGGCAAGGACCTCCAAGGTAGTATTCTCTGAAATACTGCCTGTACCACGCGCCACACCAGAGAGGCAACGGGAGATTAGGGAGATAAATAAGTGGCTCAGCAATTGGTGTAGGAAGGAGGGGTTTGGGTTCCTGGAGAACTGGGCCGACTTCTCTGTTGGCTACAGGTTCTATGCTAGGGACGGGCTGCACCTATGCAGCTATGCTGGGGGGAGAAAATGGCTAGAAGGTTGGAGGAGTGTTTAAACTAGGGATTGGGGGGAAGGGTATTCATTGTACAGGAGGGGAAGATAGTGTAATTAGTAACCTGGGCACAAGTAATAAAATTGGGGGTGGCATGGGGGTGGGGTTAGAACAGTCAATATAGTAGGAAGGAATAGAGGTAAAGAGAGATGCATAAAGTGCATGTACACTAATGCCAGAAGCCTCACCAACAAAATGGAGGAATTAGAATTGATTTTGTTGGAAAATAATTATGACATGGTGGGGATATCAGAGACATGGCTGGATGAGAGCCATGACTGGGCTGTTAATTTACAGGGCTATAGTCTGTTCAGAAATGACCGTACAAATAAGCGAGGAGGAGGTGTATGTTTATACTTAAAATCATCCTTAAAACCCATCCTGCGTGATAATATAGGTGAATCTAATGGAAATGTAGAGTCCCTGTGGGTGGATATAAGGGGAGGGGGAAAAAATAATAAATTACTGATAGGGGTTTGTTATAAATCTCCAACAATAATGGAAGTGGAGGAGAATATCCTCATAAAGCAAATAGATGAAGTAGCGACTCAGGGAGAAGTCATTATTATGGGGGACTTCAACTACCCTGAAATACATTGGGGAACAGAAACCTGCAGTTCTAGCAAAGGTAATATGGTTTTTGACAACTATGAGAGACAATTACCTTTCACAACTGGTTCAGGACCCAACAAGAAGGGGGGCACTGCTGGACCTAATATTAACCAACAGGCCAGACCGCATATCAAATATACGGGTTGGAGATCACTTGGGTAATAGTGTTCATAAAATACCGGTAATAAGTTTTCAAGTATCCTTTACTAAGATGTGTAGTAGAGGAGCTACAAGGACACTAAACTTCAAGAAGGCAAATTTCCAACGGTTGAGAGATGATCTTAGTGCAATAAACTGGGACGATATCCTGAGACATAAAAGTACACAAAGCAAGTGGGAAACAATTATTAGCAGCCTGAATAGGGCCTGTGCACAATATAAACCCTATAGGAATAAGCATGCTAGAAATAGGAGGAAACCACTATGGCTAAATAAGGCTGTAAGGGGCGCAATAAATGACAAAAAGACAGCATTTAGAGAATTAAAGCAAGTAGGTAGTGATGAGGCATTAAATAAATACAGAAAATTAAATAACATCTGTAAAAAGCAAATCAAGGCAGCAAAGATTGAGACAGAGAGACTCATTGCCAGAGAAAGTAAAAATAATCCCAAATTATTTTTTAACTACCGAATATACTCGTGTATAAGCCGAGTTTTTCAGCACAAAAAATGTGCTGAAAAGTCCCCCCTCGGCTTATACACGAGTATATATGGTAGCCCCAGCTGTATACAGCAGCCCCAGCTGTATACAGCCCCCCCCCGTGGTATCCAGGGCCCCCCTTGCTGCACACCTGTAAAGGAAGATGTCAGTATACTTATCGCTGCTGCCGCCGCCGTCGCTCCGCTGCTCGGTCACCGCGCAGCTCCGGGTCTTCATGCTTCCTGTTCCTTCTCCGGCGCTCAGGAAATGACGTCATTGTTCGAGCGCCGGAGAAGGAATAGGAAGCATGAAGACCCGGAGCAGCGCGGTGACCGAGCAGCGGAGCGGCGGCGGCAGCGATAAGTATACTGACATCTTCCTTTACAGGTGTGCAGCAAGGGGGGCCCTGGATAGCACGGGGGGGCTGTATTCAGCTGGGGCTGCTGTATACAGCTGGGGCCCCTGTATACTACTTATGGTGGGGGGTCTGTATACCTCTGGGGCTGCTGCTGTATATACCCCCTGGGGCTGCTGCTGTATATACCCCCTGGGGCTGCTGCTGTATATACCCCTTGGGGCTGCTGCTGTATATACCCCTGAGGCTGCTGCTGTATATACCCCCTGGGGCTGCTGCTGTATATACCCCCTGGGGCTGCTGCTGTTATATACCCCCTGAGGCTGCTGCTGTATATACCCCCTGGGGCTGCTGTATACTACTACTGGGGCTGCTGTATACTACTACTGGGGCTGCTGTATACTACCACTAGGGCTTCTGTATACTACTACTGGGGCTGCTGCTGTATATACCACTGAGGCTGCTGTATACTACTACTGGGGCTGCTGTATACTACCTCTGGGGCTTCTGTATACTACCACTGGGGCTGCTGTATATACCTCTGGGGCTGCTGTATACTACCACTGGGGCTGCTGTATATATCTCTGGGGCTGCTGTATACTACCACTGGGGCTGCTGTATATATCTCTGGGGCTGCTGTATACTACCACTGGGGATGCTGTTGTATATACCACTGGGGAGGCTGCTGTAACACTGCTGGGGCCTGTATGTACCACTGGGGAGGCTGCTGTATACCACACTTCTGGGGGCTGTATACTACCACTGGGGAGGCCTGTACACCACTGCGGGGCCTGTATACCACACTGCTAGGGGCTGTATACCTGTGCTGGGGTCCACCCTCGGCTTATACATGAGTCAATAGGTTTTCCCAGATTTTGGGGGCAAAAGTAGGGGGGTCGGCTTATACACGGGTCGGCTTATACACGAGTATATACGGTACATAAATAGTAAGAAACTAAAAAATGATGGTGTTGGCCCCTTTAAAAATAATCTGGGTGAAATGGTGGATGAGGATGAGGAAAAAGCCAATATGCTAAATGACTTTTTTTCAACAGTATTTACACAAGAAAATCCCATGACAGACAATATGATCAGTGATAACAAAAACTGTCAATTAAATGTCACCAGCTTAACCCAGCAGGAAGTACGGCATCGTCTAAAAATCACTAAAATTGACAAATCCCTGGGCGCGGATGGGATACACCCCAGAGTGCTGCAGGAATTAAGTACTGTCATAGATAGACCATTATTTTTAATCTTTAAAGATTCCATAATAACAGGGTCTGTACCACAGGACTGGCGTATAGCAAATGTGGTGCCAATATTCAAAAAGGGAACAAAAACTGAACTTGGAAATTATAGGCCAGTAAGCTTAACCTCTACTGTGGGTAAAATCCTAGAGGGTTTTCTAAGAGATGCTACACTGGAGTATCTGAAGAAAAATAACCTCATGACCCAATATCAACATGGTTTTACGAGGGACCGTTCCTGTCAAACTAATCTGATAAACTTCTATGAAGAAGTAAGTTCTGGACTGGACCAAAGACATGCAGTGGATGTGGTGTATATGGACTTTTCAAAAGCTTTTGATACGGTGCCACACAAAAGGTTGATACATAAAATGAGAGCAATGGGGATAGGGGAAAATATGTGTAAGTGGGTTAAGAACTGGCTTAGTGATAGGAAACAAAGGGTGGTCATTAATGGAACACACTCAGAATGGGTCACAGTTAACAGTGGGGTACCACAGGGGTCAGTGTTGGGCCCGCTTCTTTTTTTATATATTTATTAATGACCTTGTAGGGGGCATAGAGAGTAGAATCTCAATATTTGCAGATGATACTAAACTCTGCAGGGTAATTAATACAGAGGAGGACAATTTTATATTACAGGAGGATTTATGTAAACTAGAAGCTTGGGCTGATAAATGGCAAATGAGCTTTAATGGGGATAAATGAAAGGTCATGCACTTGGGCAGAGGAAACAAAAGGTATAATTATGTGCTTCATTGTAAAACACTGGGCAAAACTGTCACTGAAAAAGACCTGGGTGTATGGGTAGATGACAAACTCACATTTAGTGGCCAGTGTCAGGCAGCTGCTGCAAAGGCAAATAAAATAATGGGATGCATTAAAAGAGGCATAGATGCTCATGAGGAGAACATAATTTTACCTCTATACAAGTCACTAGTGCGACCACACTTAGAATACTGTGTACAATTCTGGTCTCTGGTGTATAAGAAAGACATAGCTGAACTAGAGCGGGTCCAGAGAAGAGCAACCAAGGTTATTAGAGGACTGAGGGGTCTGCAATACCAAGACAGGTTATTAAACTTGGGGTTATTTAGCTTGGAAAAACGAAGGCTTAGGAGTGATCTTATAATAATGTATAAATATATGAGGGGACAGTACAGAGAACTTTCTAATGATCTCTTTACTCTTAGGCCTGAGACGGGGACAAGGGGGCATCCTCTACGTCTGGAGGAAAGAAGGTTTAATCATAATCACAGACGTGGATTCTTTACTGTAAGAGCAGTGAGACTGTGGAACTCTCTGCCACATGATGTTATAATGAGTGACTCACTATTAACATTTAACATTTAAGAAGGGCCTGGATGCCTTTCTTGAAAACTATAATATTACTAGTTATATATACTAGATCCTTTGATAGGGCGTTGATCCAGGGAATTAGTCTGATTGCCATATCTGGAGTCAGGAAGGAATTTTTTTCCCCAATGTGGAGCGAGTGTTGCCACATGGTTTTTTTTTGCCTTCCTCTGGATCAACATGTTAGGCTATGGGTTGAACTAGATGGACTAAAAGTCTTCCTTCAACCTTAAAAACTATGTTACTATGTAAACTCACTCCAGAAGTTCAGTGAGGATGTCTGAATGATCCAATGTTGTCCTAAATGACTGGTAATGATAAATAGAATCCACCTGTGTGTAATCAAGTCTCCCTATAAATGCACCTGCTCTGTGATAGTCTCAGGGTTCTGTTTCAAGTGCAGAGAGCATCATTAAGACCAAGGAACACACCAGGCAGGTCCGAGATACTGTTGTGGCAAAGTTTAAAGCAGGATTTGGATACAAAAATATTTCCCAAGCTTTAAACATCTCAAGGAGCACTGTGCAAGCGATCACATTGAAATGAAAGGAGTATCAGACCACTGCAAATCTACCAAGACCCGGCCGTCCCTCTAAACCTTCATCTCGAACAAGGAAAAGACTGATCAGAGATGCAGCCAAAAGGCCCATGATCACTCTGGATGAACTGCAGAGATCTACAGCTGAGGTGGAAGAGTCTGTCCATAGGACAACAATCAGTCGTACACTGTACAAATCTGGTCTTTATGGAAGATTGGCCAGAAGAAAGCCATTTCTCAAAGATATTCATAAAAAGACTTGTTGGAAGTGTGCCACAAGCCACCTGGGAGACGCACCAAACATGTGGAATAAGGTCCTCTAGTCAGATTAAATCAAAATCAAACCTTTTGGCCACAATGCAAAATGATATGTTTGGCGTAAAAGCAACACAGCTCATGACCCTCAAAACACCATCCTCACTGTTAAACATGATGGTGCCAGCATCATGGTTTGGGCCTGTTTCTCTTCTGCAGGGAGAGGGAAAATGGTTAAAATTGATGGGAAGATGGATAGAGCAAAATACAGGACCATTCTGGAAGAAAACCTGTTGGAGTCTGCAAAAGACCTGAGACTGGGACAGAGATTATCTTCCAACAAGACAATGATCCCAAACATAAAGCAAAATCTACAATGGAATGGTTCAAAAATAAACGTATCCAGGTGTTAGAATGGCCAATCAAAGTCTAGACCTGAGTCCAATCGAGAACCTGTGGAAAGAGCTGAAAACTGCTATTCACAAATGCTCTCCATCCAACCTCACAGAGCTCGAACTGCTTTGCAAGGAATAATGGGCAAAAAGAATAGCCAAGATTTCAGTCTCTCGATGTGCTAAACTGATAGAGACATACCCCAAGTGACTTGCAGCTGTAATTGCAGCAAAAGGTGGCGCTACAAAGTGTTAACTCAAGATGGCCGAATAATATTGCACACCCCACTTTTCACTTTTTTATTTGTTAAAATGATTTTAAAAATCAAAAAAAAATTTGTTCCATTTCATGATTGTGTCCCACTTGTTGATTCTTCACAAAAAAAAATAGAATTTATATCTTTATGTTTGAAGTCTGAAATGTGGCAAAAGTGTGAAAAGTTCAAGGGGGCCAAATACTTTCACAAGGCACTGTATGTTCTGTTGAATGGGAAGAATGTAGCATCCTGTTTTCTTGTATCCTCTTTAGCCTCATGAAGAACCAAATTTACGGTTCACCAGAATGTAGAATCCTGTTTTTTTGTAGCCTCTTTAGCCTGAGGCTACATTCTTCCTATTCAACAGAACATACATAAGATAAGTTGGATGGACTTAATGGCAACCAGTTTAGCTTAAAAAATTGTTCTGCCACTCTAAGGCCCCTTTCACGAGTGTTTTTGTCAAATTGCGGCAGATCCGGCAGATTTACCATATCTGCCGTCTAACCGTTGCACTTGCAGCACACTTGCAGCAAGCCCCATGCATTGTCCATGGGGCTTGCGGCAGGTGCGGCAAGTGTGGCATTGCCGTGGCTGCAGCGGCAAAATAAAATGCGGTCAGCAGATTTTTTCGCAGCCGCAACCACCGCAAGTGCCGAAACCGCGGTTATACTGCACTTGCCAAACGCCCCATAGACAAAGCAATGGGGCTTTCCGCAAGTGCGACCATTAGACGGCAGATTTGCCAGATGCGGTAAATCTGCCAGATCTGCTGCAATCAGCGAAAAAGGCTGAAGTGAAAGGGGCCTAATACATGTTAAAGATGTATGTTTTCAGGTGTAATGGGACACCTTTTTAATAATTAGTTAGGACATTTATGCACAACCTATCCCTAATAATTATATGATCGTATTGGGTTCGTCGTGATTTCTCCACTTAGAGGTTTCCTCTAATGAGTTTAGGGTAAACCTCCGGTGAGTGGGGACATCAATATAAATTAGGGTGAAGCAGTGCTCCGCTGTTAGGTAGGGAGAGCTGTAAGAGCCCCCACCTATGGAATAAGTGATGATCTGTGCAAATAGGCATTTTTCAGATTTTTTCTCCTGTCTTGTCTATTGTGTTTGGGAGGTAATGCACTGATTTTTGGAGGTTTTTTTGTGTTACGTTTAAATTAAATAAAGTTTTTCCATTTTATGCGCTTGGGGCGATTTTTTTGAATATCGTTTTTTTTTGAGGGCCACGTCCCACCAGGCGACGCGCCGGCAATCTGACAGGCGGCATCGCCACTGGGGTGTCTAAAAACCCCAGCGGCGATGCTGTAACACGGGAGCCTGTCAGATCACTGTCAGATTGCCGTCGGATATTTACATGGGGCGATGTGTACACATCGCACCAGAGTGGCCGACGGGTTTCACAGCGCTGCTGTGAAACCAGGCGACCGCTCAAATGCATCGCCCTCGCCTATTTACATTGGGCGACGCATTGGCGATGCCTAAAAAATCGCCGCCGACGTCGCCAGGTGTGATGTGGCCCTTAGACTTCCCCATACCTTAAATATCAGTTTATAGTACTACACAGTTACCTTTCCATAGTTCAAATGTATACACAGAAAAATAACAGACGACCCAAATTTCAAAAATATTGGAACGTTTTAAGGAAAGAAAACAATAATGCAGTGATTTGGAAGTTCTTTTATAGACATATTTTATCCCAACAGCATGGCTTTCCACAAGTAGAGTTCAGGTAATGATGAAGTGGCTGTCTGCAGTCCAGAGTCCAGACCTTTCACCAATAGAAAACATTTGTACTTTATGAAACTAAAAAATCCAGAAATAAAACCACAAGCTGTTGAGCAGCTACTATCCTACATGAGACAAGAATGAGACAAAATTCCTCTCCCAAAACCCCAGCAATTGGTCTCCTCACTTCCTAGATATTGTCTAACTGTTGTAAAATGAAGAGGGGATGCTACCCAGTGGCAGACTTGGCCCTTCCACAACTTTTTTGAGATGTGTTGCTTCCATCAATTTTGTAAATTAGTTTTTGTTGTTTTTTTTCAAATGAAATTGAACTATCTGCTCTGTGTTCTAAGTTCTGTTGTGAATAAAATATAGCTATCAGAAATTTCCAATTCATTGTTCTTCTCATACGCTCTTTGCATTGTATGCAGCATCCCAACTTTTTAGGAATTGGGATTGCATATTAAATACGGTAGATTACAGGTACTGATTCCAGTTACACTCACAGATCACTTATTATTTGTTTTCGTCAATGTGGAATACTGACTGAGACAAAGAAACCTCCCATTCATTTTTCCTCCTGAAACTCTTTATGTTTGAAAAGCTGCTGTGTATAAGCACAAGCCCATGTGTTATGACAATGACAGAAGAAATATTAAATTGGTTATGCTGGCCTTTCACAGAAATCTGCAGTCACTTTATGTGATTGAAGACTTGTGAATCCTAACGTCGCATCATTTGTCCTTCCTGTCTGACCGTTGGTTTCAGGGTGATAAGCAGAGAAGAAAGAAGACAAATCAATCCCCAATTTTATACGAAATGCTCTCCAAACTTTGATGACAAATTGCACCCTCTTATCAGATACAATGTTCAGAGGGATTCCATGTAAGCTTAGTACATAATTGGTAAACAACTTGGAAGGTTTTTTGGCATTAGATAACCCTTATAACAGAACAAAGTGGACTTGTTTATTAAAACGGTCGACTATCACTTAAATTCCAGTTTTCCCACCAAAGGCAAATCAGTAATGAAATCCATGGAGAAATAAGTGCACTGTCTTTCTGGAATTGGAAATGGAGTGAATTCTCGGCCGGCGGCTATGACAGACTTTAGTAACATGTGCAAATTTTACAAGTGGATACAAAATCTTTAACACAATTATGCATGGATACCCATCGAGAGAGTCCAGCAATAGCTTTCTTGGTAGCTGTGGTGTCAGGGTGACCACTCAACACACAATCATGAAATTCCTTTAACACATGTAATCTCAAAGACAATTAATGAGGACCCTGGAGTAGCGGAAGGAACCAATTTCTGGGCTTAATGGATCTCTGCTTCTAACTCTGAGGATACTATAGAAACCAAAGGTAAAAATGAGGACTAGTCCTCCTGAGGATGTAATGGAGGATTCTAGAGATTCTAGAGGAGAAATTGAATTAAGGATATGTGACAAAGCATCAGTCCTCATAGTCTTAAGGTACCGTCACACGCAGCAATATTGCTAGGCAATGTCACTGTCAATTTGCTGGTTGCAGTGAAATCATGGACACATTGTTACGTTTGTACACGGCAACAAAATAGAACAATGATTTCACTGCAACCAGCAAATTGCCAGTTAAATTGCCTAGCAATATTGCCGCGTGTGACGGTACCATAAGACTCTGGTCTGAACATGATAAAAAACTTACGGTAAGTCTGGAAAAAAATAAGGATCATCTGTCCAGTCCTGGGGTCAACTATTTGGCTGATTCAATATAAGTAAAATTTTTGTGATTCGGCACAACTGTGACTTGGTGAATATCGTAGCTCCCTAAAAAAAAGTCTCTCTTCTTAAAAAGATAATTTGAACGCATGCAACTCACGATTCTCAACATTATAATTTCTTTCAGCAGACGAGAACCTGTTAGAGAAAAAGATACATGGCCACAAGTTGGTCAACATTTTGGGACCTTGAGATATAACATCCCCTTACCTGATTTCAGAAACCAGTGGCATATCTAGGGGAGGCTGGCGGGGCATCTGCCCTGAGCAAAGGAGGCAGGAGGGCGCCGCTGGGCCTTCTGCTGCAGTGCCCACGGTATCTCCCTCCCCACCGGCCGCATGTTGCGCCCTCCCCCCCCACCTGCAGTGTGAGCCGGCTTTCTTCTCCACTGCAGAACCGCATTCTCTGCGCTTACAAGACCTGTGATGATGTCAATGGCAGGGAGGAGTCAGGGGTCACATGATCAGCTCCTCGGTGTATGAAGGTCTCTGCTGTGCTGGTAGTCATTGTGCTGGATGAGGTGAAGTTTATGTGTGGGGTCGGGAGGGATTTACATTGTGGATGTAGCAGAGCCAAGAGTGTACTAGGTGTATGGAGCAGAGCCGTGTGTGTACGAGATGTACAGAGCAGAGCTGAGTGTGTATGGGGTGTACGGAGCAGAGCCGAGTGTACTAGGTATATTGAGCAGAGCTGAAAGTGTACTAGGTATATGGAGCAGAGCCATGTGTGTACGAGGTGAACGGAGCAAAGCCGAGCGGTGTACTAAGTGTATGGAGCAGAGCCACATGTGTACGGGGCATATGGAGCAGAGCCGAGAGTGTACTAGGTGTATGGAGCAGAGCCGTGTGTGTACGAGGTTTATGGAGCGGAGCCAAGAGTGTACTAGGTGGATGGAGCAGAGCCGTGTGTGTACGAGATGTACAGAGCAGAGCTGAGTGTGTATGGGGTGTACGGAGCAGAGCCGAGTGTACTAGGTGTATGGAGCAGAGCTGAAAGTGCATTGGGTATATAGAGCAGAGCCATGTGTGTACGAGGTGAACGGAGCAAAGCCGAGCGTATACTAAGTGTATGGAGCAGAGCCACATGTGTACGGGGCATATGGAGCAGATCCGAGAGTGTACTAGGTGTATGAAGCAGAGTCAAGTGTGTATGGGGCATATGGAACAGAGCCACATGTGTACGGGGTGTACGAAGCAGAGTCGAGAGTGTACGGGGTGTATGGAGCAGAGCCGCGTGTGTATGGGTTGTGCAAAGCAGAGCCAAGTGTGAACTAGGTGTACGGAGTGGAGCCGCATGTGTATGAGGTGTAGAGAGCAGAGCCACATGTGTATGGCGCGGAGCCATGTATGTACAGGAATGCGGAGCCGTGTGTGTCCCAGTGGTAGCCCCCCGCGGATGCCGCTTCCTCTCCTATAGTCCCGGCCACGTCTGCCAGCAGCATTCTTCTCCCAAGTCCGAGCCACCGCTGTCCGCTCTCTGCAGCTCAGCACGGCGGGCACGATGATGTCATCACTGAGCCCAACTGTGCTGAGACGTGCAGACCGGCAGAGAAGATGCGGAGGATACTGGAACAGTGAGAAGAGAGGTGAGTATTTACTTTTTTTTTTTAAATCAGTGAGTACTATGTAATGGGCAATATTATTATTATTATTTATTTATAGAGCACCATTGATTCCATTGTGCTGATATATCAATCAAATCATATCAATAATATAATATAGGAGGACTATTGGGGCCCATTATACTATATGGAGGGACTATGGGGGTGCATTATATTATAAGGAAGGCTATAGGGGATGCATTATGCTATATGGAGGAGTATGGGGGTGCATTATACTATATGGAGGACTATGGGGGTGCATTATACTATATGGAGGACTATGGGGGTGCATTATACTATATGAAGGGCTATGGAGTGCAATATATGATATGGAGGACTATGAGGGCCCATTATACTATATGGAGTAGTATGGGGGTGCATTATAATATATGGAGGGTTCTGGGGTGCGCTATACTATATGGAGAACTATGGATGATGTATTATAATATATGATGTATTATAATATATGGAGTAATTATACTATATGGAAGCCATTATAATATATTGAGGGCTCTGTGGGGGGCATGATAATACTTGGAGGGGTGTGAGGAGCCTTTATACTTTATGTAGGGCTATTTGAGGGTTGTGTTGGAGACCATTATACAGCATTAAGAGGTGTAGGGGCCATTATACTGTATGTAGGTCCATTATATTGTATGGAGGGCTGTGTGGCGGTCACAGTTGGGGATCATACAGTGCCAGTGTAGGTGAGAGGCTTACCGTAGGTTCATCATACTGTGCATATGAAGGAATTCACTGAGGGGCATCATATAGTGTTTGGGGTTTTTTTTTGTTGGCATCACACTTCATGGCTGTAATGAAAGGAGAATCAAGGGGCTTCAATAGGAGGGAAATTACTTTGTAAGGGCTGCAAAGTTGTGAGCTATGCTACTATGTGACCGAGGCAAATATTTTTTTGGGGGGGCAATAAGAACTTCTATTAAGGGGCCCCAAGATTTCTATGCAGGCCCCTGGTGCAGGATGCATTGTCCCTATGCTGCAGGACTGATTGTCCATAACGTAAACACCAGGCCCGGTGCCGCCCCTTGGTACATACAGGTATCCAGCCATGTTTCTCCCGAGCGGCGGTTGGTCGGTGGCGCTCGTCCCCCTTCCCACTTCCACATCCTTTGCTCAACTCAATTGGACAGCCCCTGCTATTGGCTTCGGACAGCATCATGTGCAGTGCTTGTAATTGGCTAAGCATTTCAGGAGGAGGCGTAGTCTTTTGGAGGAAGACGCGCCATTTTCCCAGCTTAGTGTAGTGGCGGCTTGGTGATGGTCAGACTGCAGGTCATTGCATGTGGAGTGTAGACGGTGCAGCATGGTGGACATGTCTGACTACTCAGTGCCAGGCAGCTGCCACAATGGAGCTGCCCAGTATGAACACACTATGAGGAGTAAGGGGGATGGATGTGGAACAGTATATGTAGTGAGGGGGGATCAGTATGGACACAGTATGAGGAGTAAGGGGATGGATGTGGCACAGTATATGTAGTGAGGGATCAGTAAGGACACAGTATGAAGAGTAACAGGGGGATGTCTGCATCAAAGTACATGGAGTGAGGTGAGATTGGTGTGGACACAGCATGTGGAGGGAGAAGGGATGATGGCTGCAGACACAGTATGGGGAGTGAGAGGGGGATGGGTGTGAACACAGTATGTGGAGTGAGGGAGGATGGCTGCCAACACAGATGTAGAGCGGACCCCCGGTTCTCACCTAATGGCTGGCATAAGAAATCTGCCACCCGGAGTTTGAATCCCCAGTCAGCCCCTGCAAATATGCAAGGAGAGAAAACATTTGCTGGCTCTAGGAACGCACTGGTATATAGCATTAGGCTTCACCTCAATTGTACATCTAAGGCCGTGGTATAATCAAGCAATGTGCCTGTGTAATAAACATTATATTATTATATATTATACTAGATGGTGGCCCGATTCTAACACATCGGGTATTCTAGAATATGTATGTAGTTGACATACTGTGACTGACAGAACTTGTTCAGTCAACGTGAGTGAACTATATATCTAATATATAAAAGCTGAAGGCTCACTTCCACCACTTTGGCCAGCACTTCCATCACTTTGTCATAGGCAAAGTGACGTCAGCACAGCGCTACACCCGTCCAGGGTGGACAAACATGGTGCCCTAAGCGGAGCGGGACTCGGGCCGCCCATACAGTGACACAAACACACACGGCCGGAGCCAGCGCGAGCCAGCCGGGAGACGACCGCCATTAGCTGGTAGTCTCCCGCCCGCCACACACCACGCTCCTGCGGCCGGAGCGAGCGCGAGCCTGCCGGAAGACGACCGGCTAACGCCGGTCGTCTCCCGACTGACTCGCGGCTGCCTGGTGCTCAGCTTCGGCTACCTATGGCACAGAGGTCCACGGCGAGTCAGCCGGGAGATGACCGACTTTAGCCGGTCATTTCCCGGCGGGCGAGCCGCTGAGCTCCGTGCCGTACATAGCCGTGGCTAAGCTCTGCCCAGCCGCGAGCCACCCGGCATTTTCCGCTGTACCGCGAGCCGCGATTGTGATTGGTCGCCGCATTCAACATGGCTACCAATCAGAATAGCGGCGCACGCTATGCCGCCATATTTGAAATACACTGAGTACAGTGTATTTGAAGTATTGCGCCATAGAGCGCGCCGCTATTCTGATTGGTCACCTCGCTGAATGCGGCGACCAATCAGAATGGCGCCGCGCGCTATGCCGCCATATTTGAAATACACTGTACTCAGTGTATTTGAAGTATGGCGCCATAGAGTGCGCCGCTATTCTGATTGGTCGCCACGCTGAATGCGGCGACCAATCAGAATAGCGCCGGGCGCTATGCCGCCATATTTGAAATACACTGTACGCTAACGCCGGTCATCTCCCGGCAGGCTCGCGCTCACTCCGGCCGCGGGAGTGTCGTGGTGTGGCGGGCGGGAGACAACCGGCTAACGGCAGTCGTCTCCCGGCTGGCTCGAGCTGGCTCCCGCCCGTGATGTGTGGCGGCCGGGAGACGACCGACCATGTGTGTGTGTGTCACTGTACGGGCGGCCGTAAGCGTGTCGGGGCTGACTGAGTCCCGCTCCGCTTAGGTCCGCCATGTTGGTCCACCCTGGACAGGTGTAGCACTGTGCTGACGTCACTTTGCCGATGACAAAGTGACGGAAGTGCTGGCCAAAGTGACGGAAGTGAGCCTTCGGCTTTTATATATTAGATTATTGGCATAACCACCAGAGAATTGAAAGTGAGAGTGGGTGAGCACATTTGTGACATTAAAAAATCTAAGACCGCACCCCCTGAGGAGAGTTTGAAGCCGATACCACGACATTTTAAGGCACATCACAATTGTGAAACTAGACATTTGTCGATTAAAGCAATTGATCAAATCTGTATTGATCCAAGAGGTGGTGACATAAGCAGGACTTTAGTGAAATTGGAAAAATCGATGGATCTATAGATTGGGTATGACTGCACCTTCTGGGCTAAATGAGCACTTTGACTTTAGCACTTTTCTGTAACCATGTGGGAGTCTTACTTTTTAATGTTTTTTTATCTACAATTTTATTGTACTTTGTAATTATAATGTGTGCATGTTTAGTTAGGACCCAATGTCTTTGTGTAAGGCGTTATTAAGATGTATTTATTAAGTGCTACTGTTATTAACATTATTTGGCTTCTACTATAGTACGCCCATTTGATATAATGTTTTGGCTTTGATTGATGGTTGTTGAAGATCTGTGAAGAAGAGGAGGATTCCTGCATGAGAAGACAAGATAGCAGCATTACTCTACACAAAAAACTATTCCCAACAAACGTTATCTCTTGTTCCCCTTTCCTCTTCACCCCTCTATTTGTATTTT
The DNA here is from genome assembly GCA_033576535.1 of Allobates femoralis. NCBI lineage: Eukaryota > Metazoa > Chordata > Amphibia > Anura > Aromobatidae > Allobates > Allobates femoralis. The sequence goes on from JARQOC010000001.1 coordinate 443,101,117, forward strand.
TATATACTGTACATTATGTTGATATCTGTATTGGCGTGTTATACGGGACAGTATGTATTGTATTGGACTTACCTTATTGCTACTTGTTCACTTTAATTGCAAATTATAGACGATGTCCTTTTATTTATTTAGTGATATAGCTGTTTGTGAATATGTGAATTATATGTATGTGAATATGTATGAATGTACGGTATGTATATGTATGTACAGGGGTTGGACAAAATAATGGAAACTCCTGGAAAATCAACAAAAGTTAGTTTGATATGGTGTAGGTCCACCTTTTGCGGCGATTACAGCCTCAAGTCTCTGAGGTATGGATTCATACAAGGTGATATCATTGGCCCAGCGGATCTCCACGAAATAGCACCCCACATCATCACAGAACCTCCGCCATGTTTTATGGTTGGGAGAAGGCAGTCTGGATGGAATGCTTCTTTCGGCTGTCTCCAAACGTAGACTCGGCTGGAGGTCGGAAAATGGGGTAAATGATGATTCGTCTGAGAATATCACATGTTTCCAATGCTCGAGGGACCAATTCTGGAGGTTTCTACACCACTCTAAATGCTTGGAAACATTTGTCATTGAGAGCAGCGGTTATTTAATTGCAGCTCTTCCGTGGAATCCAGATTTGTGCAGCTCCCGACGAACAGTTTTTTTGGAAACTGGGTTCTTTAGGTGTTCATTGAGCTCAGCAGTGATTTTCGGAGCTGTGGTCTTGCGATCCTCTCTCACAATTCGCTTTAGAGTCTGATGGTCTCTCTCAGTCAACCTCGACTTTCGCCGGACCTGTGCTTTGCTGCGGACGTTTTTCCTTCTCTTTCAAATGCTGTCATTACTTTGGAGACAGTACCTCTTGATATGCCAAGCATTCGGGCACTTTCTGTTACACTAGCGCCTGCTATACGGGCACCAACAATTTCGCCTTTCTGAAAGTCCGAAAGGTCTGCCATTGGTATCAGGTTCTCATCAATGTTCTTACAATTCGGCAAAACAAACAGTTAATTTACATACACATATCACTTAACACAAATAATCAACTACAAAACATTAACATATGTCACGGTTTGCATGTTTATAACATGTTCGAAGATTATGATACCAAAACGTTTCCATTATTTTGTCCAACCCTGTATATATGTATCGTATATACTCGAGTATAAGCCGAGTTTTTCAGCACAATTTATGTGCTGAAAAGTGCCCCCCTCGACTTATACTCGAGTCAGTTTACTGGCTGAGTGTGTGGGTGCGGTGACCGGGGGCTGGTGGAGGCGGGGGGAGGCTGCAGTAGTAGCGGGCGGCCACGTGGGCCCGCTCATTAGTGCAATGCAATATGCACTGCATCCCCCTGTCAATCAGCGGCAGGGGGAGCGGTGCTTATTACATTGCACTACTCGCCCCCCCACATCGCTGCTATATGGGCCCCATGCTGGTGCTGACCATAAAATAACAAACTTGTTACTCACGATTCGGTGCACTGTCTGCGGGCTCCATGCGTCCTCCCTCCGGTCTGCCGGCTTGTAATCATGTGACCAGCACTTCAGTGACGTCATCGCTGCTGCGCCGCGGTCACATGATTACAAGCCGGCAGACCGGAGGGAGGACGCATGGAGTCCGCAGACAGCACACCGAATCGTTGGAAGGTGAGTAACAAGTTTGTTATTTTATGGTCAGTGCCAGCATGGGGCCCATATCAGGGATGGGGGCTCATATCAGGAATGGGGGTTCATATCAGGAATGGGGGCTCTGCACATCAGGGATGGAGGCTCTGCACATCAGGGATGGGGGCTCAGATCAGAGATGGGGCTCATATCAGTGATGGGGGCTCTGCACATCAAGAATGGGGGTTCATATCAGGAATGGGGGCTCTGCACATCAGGGATTGGGGCTCATATCAGGGATGGGGGCTCTGCACATCAGGGATGGGGGCTCTGCACATCAGGGATGGGGGCTCTGCACATCAGGGATGAGGGCTCTGCACATCATGGATGGGGGCTCTGCACATCAGGGATGGGTGAGCCGCACATCAGGGATGGGGGAGCCGCACATCAGGGAAAGGAGGGGGAGCCGCACATCAGGGATGGGGGCCACATACCAGGGATGGGGGCCACGTACAAGTGATGGGGGCGCTATACCCGTGATGGGGGGGCTATATATAGTAATGAGGAGCTATATACCAGTTATGGAGGCTATATAACAGTGATGAGGGGCTATATACAAATGATGGGGGCTATGTACTGTGATGGGGGGCATATACTGTGATGGGGGCTGTATACCAGTGCTGGGGACATAAACTGTGATGGGGGAGACATATGCCAGTGATGGGGGCACTATATACAGTGATGGGGGCTAATATACCAGTGATGGGGCGCTATATACCAGTAATGGGGGCGCTATATACCAGTGATGGAGGCGCTATATACCAGTAATGGGGCGCTATATGCCAGTGATGGGGGGGCACTATATCCAAGTGATGAGAGGCACGATATTATGAGCGGCTATATACAATGTATGTACAGGGCTATATACACATTATGAGAAGCTATCTACAGTGATGAGGGGTTATATACCAGGATGGGGGGGTGCTGCACTGCCCACCCTAGGCTTATACTCGAGTCAACAGGTTTCCCCAGTTTTTGGTGGTAAAATTAGGGGCCTCTGCTTATACTCGGGTCGGCTTATACTCGAGTATATACGGTATGTGAATTATATTCTAAATAATGCCCCCAATGTTATATCCTCTACATGCAGTTTAGTTTGTCCCCTCAACCCATATACTTATGTTCCTTTGTGCATTTCAGGGATGCTGTGCGCATCCACAGTTGCAGCAGCTGATTCCTGCTTCTCACTGCCTCAAAGGCTGGACGTGTGCGCATGTGCGGGAGCCGATGGCATTGCGTTGCCATAGTATCCTGCATCTGACGAGCGCCTTCGCCCACCAGAAGTGGGAGGTGGATATTGCATCATCCGCTGCTAAGCAATGGGTGGGACGAGCCAATAGAGTGGACCCAGAAGCACTGATTTCGGAGTTCTAACTCCATATTTACCACATACCTGGCCCTAATAATGTGGCATTTTGCCCCTATGAATACCTCCAAGCACTATTTCACAGCACAGCTCACTGATGAAGCGGCTGTGAAACATGTGTATGTATACAGTCTCTGACAAAAGTTATGTCGCTTATCCATGTTATGTAAATAAAAGCTTATAACCCGACATTAAATTCATCTATTGGTTTTATAAATTACTCTTTTGAAAGCTGAAACCCTCCCAAATTTGATTTAGGTTAAGAAAATAAATTGGCATCAATGGTGAAATATTGATCATTAAATGAACACAGAATGGTCAGATTTTGGCAAGACAAAAGTTTTGTCGCCTGGTCATATAATGCCCCCAATCCTAGTTTACATCCTCACCTGTGCTCAGTAAATGATCGGTTAATTAGTGGGTGTGTATAAAAAGAAACCCAGCACCCCAGACCTTCACTTGAACTGCAACTTGAGCTCTGACAACATGCCAAAATCCACCGTGTGACAAAGCCTTGATTATCAAGAGGCTGAAGACCAGATCCACTGCAGATGTGGCTGGCAGCTTTGATGTGTCTCAGTGTCAAGTACAAAGAATTTAAAAAAGATTTGAAGAAACTGGAGATGTGTTTGATATGCCCAGGTCTGGCGGACTCCGCAAGACAACTGCTCAGGAGTAATGTTTGTTGATTAGAAAATCCAAAGCAAGCCCCTCTTCAACTGCAGTAGAGCTCCAACAGGCCTGGTCACCTCAAGTCCCTGTGTCAACTAGAACAGTTTGTAGGATTCTATCTCAAAATTGCCTCCATGGTCGAATCAGTGCATAGAAGCCAGCACTAAACAAAAGGCAGATAAAAAAACGTGTGGCATTTGCAAAGTCCCACAGCCTGCTATACAGATGGATGCTGGAAAACTGGCAGAAGGTGGATGACTCTGATGAATCTTCAGTAAAGTTACACCACAGCTGCCGCAAATACTGTAGGAGACCTACTGGAGCCCATATGGATCCAAATTTGGTGGTGGAAAGATCATGGTCTGGGGTTACATTCAGTATGGGGGTGTGCGAAACATTTGCAAGGTGGAAGGCAATATTAATAGCCTAAAATATCAAGAAGTGTTAGCTAACTCTTAGAATTCCAAATCATCATAAAAGGGGTCAAATTCTGCAGCAGGGCGGTGCTCCATCTCATACATCCATTTCTACAACAAAGTTCCTCCAGGCAAAAAAGATCAAGGTGCTTAAGGACTGGCCAGCCCAGTCACCAGACATGAACATCATTGAGCATGTTTGGGGTAGGATGAAAGCGGAAGCTTGGAAGACAAAACCAAAGAATCTAGATGAACTCTGGGAGGCATGCAAGACTGCATTCTTTGCTATTCCTGATGACTTTATTAATAAATTGTATGAATCATTGTCGAACCGCATGGATACAGTCCTTCAAGCTCATGGATGTCGCACAAAACATTAAATATGACTCTAATAGCACCACAACTTCATTCACCAATGTTATGCAACATATATTTGTATTTTAAATTAATTATTTGTTTGAATATCACATTACTTTCTGTGGGCGACAAAACTTTTGTCTTGCCAAAATCTGACCATTCTGTGTTCATTAAATGATCAATATTTCAGCATTGATGCCAATTTATTTTCTTAACCTAAACCACATTTGGGAGGGTTTCAGATTTCAAAAGAGTAATTTATAAAACCAATGGATGAATATAACGTCAGGTTATAAGCTTTAATTTACATAACATGGATATGCAACATAACGTTTGTCAGGGACTGTTAAAACCCTATGGTTGAGCAATGTGCCTCTATTAACCTTATAGATTTTTCTGAAATATTCAGCAGATTGGGATATAGGGGTGTTCTTCTTTCCTTGGGATTTGAAGGGTCTCTGTTTTCTTTAGGTCTGACTGTATGTGCCCGTCCTTGTTATATATACTTTAATAAAGATTTTGCATTTTTTGGAAATTTCTTTGCATCTTTTTTGACCTTGGACAGATGTTTGGTTATATTTATGTGATGATGCTTTACCAGTTACGTTGGTTGTCTGGTGTGTGGTTTGAACAATGTGGTCATCGTTATGTATTGTTAAATATGCTTTTGTTTACCTCTGGATACCATCCATTTTCCCTTAGCCAGATAACTTGAAGTAATTTGGACTTTAAAGGGAACCATCCACCTGTATTTAGTGCTGCTATGCAGCAGATGATTGACTTGTGCAGCATGACATCACTACTTGGGCTTTTTTCTTTTCATTACATCCCTGTGAGCTTGTCTTTTGGCTGTAAGCAGAACCACCCCCATCCAGATTCTTTAAGTTTACTTTCAATATCCACAAGCAACATGATAGTGTAAGTAAAGTTAAGGCTGGATGAGAGAAAAGGGGGGTTGTGGGGGAAGTTCGGCTTTCAGTCAAAAAACAAGCATAGGGTAGGAAAAAAAAATAGACAGATAGTGATGTCATGCTGCACACATCAATCACCTGCTGCATAGCATTAAACACCTGGTGCGGCCATAAAAAAACACGGTGTGTGAATACACCGCGCTTTTTTTACCTGCACTAAATAATGTGGCCGTAAAAAGCGGCAAAAAAACGCGCACCCCCAAAAATGCAGGAAATACGCTGTGTGTGAATGCAACCTAAGCCATTAATACCTCTGCCTTTGTTGACCAGCTATAGTGGTGATAAGTCAAATACAGCAAATGTGACTGATGCAACTAATTACTGGGCTCATCGGTGATCTACAGTCATTTAGGCTGGGTTCACATTTGCGGACCCTTCCGCAGCGTTCTGCGGAGGGGATCCGCAATGTGACCGCAGCGGCCGCCAGCTCCTATCTTTATAATGGGAGTGCACGGTGTTGCGCTTGACAGCGCATGACCGTGCGCACCCATTCACTCCCATATGTGATCTATGCGCAAGCAGATGCCTGTGCACAAATCACACAGTCTCGTCTGCACCAGGAATGCAACATGTCGCGTCCCTGGTGCGGACGAGACTGTGTGATTTGTGCGCAGGCATTCGCCTGCGCACAGATCACGTATGGGAGTGAATGGGTGCGCACGGTCATGCACTGTCAAGCGCAGCACCGTGCGCTCCCATTATAAAGATAGGAGCTGGCGGCCGCTGCGGTCACATTGCGGATCCCCTCCGCAGAACGCTGCGGAGGGGTCCGCAAATGTGAACCCAGCCTTATTGGAAAGCGTAGCCGGCAAAGGCAATAAGGTAGCTTATCTAATGTACACTCTCAAAGTATAGTTAATATTGCATATTAGTTTACGGGTCCACAGGTGTACTACAGTCCGCGCTGCCCGGTCATCCAAGGAGTCACACGGGAAACAGTGTTCCAAGAAAAAGTTCCTTTATTCTTCAAATAAACCTTCTTGGAACACTGTTTCCCGTGTGACTCCTTGGATGACCGGGCAGCGCGGACTGTAGTACACCTGTGGACCCGTAAACTCTTGAAGTACCCACTATAGTGGTGGAGGTGGAAGTCCAGCAGCAGCCTACAGACATTAAAACCAACGCTTCTATTCCAGTTGTGGGAATCACAACTGGATCAGGTTAGTGTAACTGTTTACACCTATAAGACCCTATTTCTTATCGAGTGATAGGGCACTATTGCGCCTCTGTTGTCTCCCCTTATATTTTTTATATAATATTGCATATTGACACCCCTCTCTTGTGTTCCTAACACCTTTAAATTATTTTTAGTTTAGTTTAGGCATTGTACATTGTTTGGTGAAGTTCACACATCAGGAATAGAAGAGTGTATGTATAACATTAATGTGCTAATGATATGTAAATCATGTAGATTACCTGCAGTCATTCTTATGGAAGGTCTGTTCCTTCTGGAAAGTCATATAAATAATATCTAGCTCAAAAATACTAAAAATATGTACCAAACAGTCAATTAATGTATTAAAAGTAGCAACTCTCTTGGAACATGTATGCTTAGCCTTTCCTTTGTTACCAATTTTTATTATTCAGTTTAATGTTTTGTTTTAAGAAAACAATTTGAAATTACTTTCAGCCAGATACTGTGTACTTCTTTTAAAAAAGTGACTGTACTGCATTTTTGTATTTCTTTTGCAATAATTTTAGTGAAGGGGACGATAGTAATGAAAAGTCTGCACTGCGCTGTTAATAGATAGACGCCTGGTTACAATCATGTCTATTTCTGTAGAGAGGTCACTTTTACTTTACTAAGACTGTATTTGTGCTTAAGAGTCTGTTAGGTTGTAGATACAGTCTTATCCTGTTTCCCCAAAAATAAGACACTGTCCCCATCATTCCCTTGCAGCCCCCAATATCCCCATCATCCTCTTGCAGATGCCATCATCCCCTTGCAGCCCTCAATATCCCCATCATCTCCTTGCAGCCCCCAATATCCCCATCATCCCCTTGCAACCCTCAATATCCCCTTGCAGCCCCCAACATCCCCATCATCCACCTGCAAAAAAACACACACATACTGTACACACACACCCCTACCTCTTTTCTCACTGGTCTGCCACTGCATGTATTATGGGCGCCACTCTGAGCTCTTTGACTCAGCGGCAGCAGATGTATGGGAAGCCGCCGACCAATAAGAGGTCAGCATGTAACATCATGTGTCAATGTTAGCTGCTGGCCTCTGATTGGCTGGCAACTTCCCGTAGATCTATGGCTGCCGAGTCAGAGAGCTGAGAGCAGCGCGGTAATATATGAAGCGGCAGAACGCTAATACACAGACACGCACATAGCTACATCCTCTGGTGTTCTGTTCACTAAGCATGCTTAAAAAATAAAAATTTGCTAAGTGTTACTTTCAGGGGAGACCTTATATTGAGCAATCCAGCAAAACATCTACAAGTTCTTACTTTTGGGGATGTCCTATTTATGGGAAAAGGAGGTAGGAAAAAACTGAGTGTTACAAACATCTTTCAGTGTAAATGGAGGTTTTGCAATATTGCAATTCAGTGAAAATTAAATATTTTGAGAAAAAATTGTCGAACCTGGGAAATTTTAATTTTAAAAGATATGATCATGTCTAGGCAATGATTTTTTTAATGTTTTTAATAATATGTAATGCAGTCTTTTATTTAACAATTTGAAACATACTGAAAATGAGTATGAATTGTGAAAATAAGATTATAAAAAATGTAAACAAAATACAAAACTTTCGCTGAAAACTAGGAATTGACTGTAGCAATCATGTAGAGGAGGGATAATGACTACTTTATTTCCTTATACTTTAACTAGTAAAACGGCTTTGCCAGATATGTTGAAATGTATGAATCAATAAAACTAAGACGTACTATGAAAATGTGATACATTCTTTCTTACCAGAAGCAAATTTCCAACATCTAAAGAAAAACATGAGCTCCGTTTCCGGATATTTGCACATGTGGTGACCAGTCAGAAAGGAGAAGATTAGTAACCGCTTTCTTTTGGTCTAACCTAGCAACAGCATTCATCTGAATCACCAAGTAATGACAAAAAATAGCACAAGCAATTTTCAGTTAAGGTCTGGAAAATTCACTAGTTGGGTCGAGAGTTATGCATTCACACAAGTGAAAGAAAACAGAAGTATATACATACACACACAGGCACATTATTATTATTATTATTATTACATCACCAATTTTTAAAGTAAATTTATTTCTAAAGGATGCTATTGATATGAATATTTCACCAAAAGTCAGCAACCCATCCAATTCTCACAGGCAAAGAAATCAAAGCATAGATATCCATAAATTAAGCTACAGTCATGGCCAAAGGTTTTGAGAATGACACCAAAATGATATTTTCACATGATCTGCTGCCCTCTGGTTTTTATTTGTGTTTGTCTGATGTTTATCACATACAGAAATATAATTGCAATCATATTATGAGTACCACAAGGTTATATTGACAGTTAGAATGAGTTAATGTAGCAAGTCAATATTTGCAGTGTTGACCCTTCTTCTTCAGGACCTCTTCAATTCTCCTTGGCATGCTCTCAATCAACTTCTGGACCAAATCCTGATTGATAGCAGTCCATTCTTGCATAATCAATGCTTGCATTTTGCCAGAATTTGTTGGTTTTTGTTTGTCCACCCGTCTCTTGATGATTGACCACAAGTTCTCAATGGGATTAGGATCTGGGGAGTTTCCAGGCCATGGACCCAAAGTCTCTATGTTTTGTTCCCTGAGCCATTTAGTTATCACCTTTGCTTTATGGCAAGGTGCTCCATCATGCTGGAAAAGGCATTGTTGGGTGCCAAACTGCTCTTGGACGGTTGGGAGTAGTTGCTCTTGGGGGACATTCTGGTACCATTCTTTATTCATGGCTGTGTTTTTCGGCAAGACTGTGAGATGATTCCCTTGGCTGAGAAGCAAACCCACACATGAATGGTTTCAAAATGCTTTACAGTTGGCATGAGACAAGACTGATGGTAGCGCTCACCTCTTCTTCTCCGAATAAGCTGTTTTCCAGATGTCCCAAACAATCGAAAAGGGGATTCATCAGAGAAAATTACTTTACCCCAGTCCTCAGCAGTCCACTCCCTGTACCTTTTGCAGAATATCAGTCGGTCCCTGATGTTTTTTCTGGAGAGAAGTGGCTTCTTTGCTGCCCTCCTTGAAACCAGGCCTTGCTCAAAGAGTCTCCGCCTCACAGTGCGTGCAGAAGCACTCACACCAGCCTGCTGCCATTCCTGAGCAAGCTCGGCACTGCTGGTAGTCTGATCCCGCAGCTGAAACAGTTTTAAGATACGGTCCTGGCGCTAGCTGGTCTTTCTTGGGCGCCCTGGAGCCTTTTTGACAACAATGGAACTCTCTCCTTGAAGTTCTTGATGGTGCGATAGATTGTTGACTGAGGTGCAAACTTTGTAGCTGCAATACTCTTCCCTGTTAGGCCATTTTTGTGCAGTGCAATGATGGCTGCACGTGTTTCTTTAGAGATAACCATTTTTCACTGAAGAGAAACAATGATACCAAACACCAGCCTCCTTTTAAAGTGTCCAGTGGTGTCATTCTTACTTAATCATGACTGATTGATCGCCAGCCCTGTCCTCATCAACACCCACACCTGTGTTAATGGAACAATCACTAAAACTATGTTAGCTGCTCCTTATAAGGCAGGACTGCAATGATGTTGAAATGTGTTTTGGGGGTTAAAGTTCATTTTCTAGGCAAATATTGACTTACTAAGTAATTGCTGTTAAGCTGATCACTCTTTATGACATTCTGGAGTATATGCAAATTGCCATTAGAAAAACTGAAGCAGTAGACTTTGTAAAAATTAATATTTGTATCATTCTCAAAATTTTTGGCCATGACTGTATGTGTAGTAATTAGAAATGACCCAGGGAAAATGTAGTGAACACATGAAAAATAGCCTATATAAAGGTTTCTCCTTACCAAGGTGCCACACAAGAAACATCTCATGATGGGTAAAACCAGTCAGCTTTCTCAAGATCTTTGCAACCTTATTGTTGCAAAACATACTGATGACATTGGTCACAGAAGAATTTGTAAACTACTGAAGGTGTGGAAAGAACATCATTTCACCATATACAGTACCAGCTGCTACTAGGGGTGTCCTGCAAGATTTTAGACAGAGGAGTAAAAAGAATTATCAAAAGACTTGTCCAAAAGCCAAGGACTACATGTGGATAGCTACAGAAAGCCTTGGAATCAGCAGGTACAGTTGTTTCAAAGAAAACTATAAGTAATGTACTCAACCTCCATGTCCTGTATGCATGCTCACCACTCGAGACTCTATTGCAGAACAAAAAGCATATTCAAGTGCATTTAAAGTTTACTCAACGATATTTAGGCTAAGTGCACACAGTACGTTTTCCTGTATTTTTGTGTTGTGCTTTTTACCATGGTTTTATTATACAGTATACTAATCTAAGCCTGCATTTTGGATTAACATTAAAACATATGGGAATCAGGGAAAAGCTGTGCACACACATTGATTTCATTTCTTTACAGAAACTGAAACCTGTACAGATTTTGCTGTGTTTTGAAAAGAATGAGCATATCAGTTCTTTTCTCTAGTTTTGCTGCTGTCAATGGCAAAAATGCAGAAAAACACAACAATCAAAACTCTGCAAAAAAAAAAAAAAACAACAGTAAATAGTCACAAAAAACGCAGCAAATCTCCTGCCAAATCTGCAAAAGCGCCCTGTGTGCACATATAAAAGCCTGTGAAATACTGGCTGGGAGAATATAGCCTGGTCAGAAGAGACAAAAATTGAACTCTAAAGGCCACATCACACGCTTCCATATCATTCACGATATCGTTGCAACGTCACCATTTTTTCGTGAACGACATTGTTGCGTGTGACGCCAGTCAATGATCAACAATCAGTCATTGATCGTAGATCGCAGATTTGTGAACCTGTTCACAAATCTATTGATGGTCACCCGCTGAAGGCTCAGCATTGCTGCGTGTCACAGCGGGAGACCAGCGATCAGCGAGCTCCCAGCGCCTCACAGTGGCCTTAGTTACCCGCTGTTTACCTTGGATACCAGCGTGCTCGCTGGTCAAGATCGCTAGTGAGTCTGCCTGTGTGACAGCTGACCAGCGATCTGAACGATGTTGTTAGCTATCGCGCGTGCATGTGATCGCTAACAACATCGTTCATGAGATTGAAGCATCTGACGTGGCCTTTAGGATGTCATAATACAAGCGAAGTTTAATAAACCAAAAGGCACTGCATTATGACCTCAAAAACACAATACCAACAGTGAAGTTGGGAGGTGGGAGCATCATGGTGGGTCTCAAGGGCTTTTTCAATTTGTCATTATTACACATTACTAAATTTGTGGAAATGTATGGTTTGACTTCTTTACCGATGTAGAATTGGTGGGTTGTTAATGATATCTGGTGAGAATTCATGCCAATAGCACCTTTAGACATGTATTTACTTAGAAAAGTGGTGATGGTTCCATACTTATTTCACCCACTGTATACAGTCATGGGCGAAAGTGTTGGCACCTTAAAATTGCTCCAGAAAATGAAATATTTCTCCTAGAAAATTATTGTACTTACAAATGCTTTGTTATACACATCTTTATTTCTTTTGTGAATATTGGAGCACCACAAAAAAAAAATGAGAAAAAGGCCAATCGGGCATAATTTCATAATCCAAAAATGGTCTGAACAAAATTGTTAGCAACATCAATTTACTATTTGGTTGCACGCTGTTTAGAATAAATATCTGCAATCAATCACTGTTCTTTTGTAAACTGTTCTAGGGCTCTCATATTTGCAGGGTGCCTTCTCACAACAGAAATTTTAAGATCCCGCACCCACAGGTGTTCAATGGCATTTAGATATGGACTCATTGCTGCCCACTTTAGAACTCTCCAGTACTTTACTTTGTTTCCATCCATTTCCCGGGGCTTCTTAAAGTATTTGGGGTAATTGTCCTGCTGGAAGAACTATGACTTAGGATGCAAACCCGGTTTTCTGACACTGGGCACTACATTGTAATCCAAAATACTTTGCTAATCTTCAGATTTCATCGTGCCTTGCACACAGGCAGCAAAGTAACCCCCAAGCATTTTTGAACCTCCACCATGTTTGACTGTAGGCACTCTGTTCTTTTATTGGTAAACAGTAGAATGATGCGTTTTACTAAAAAGCTTTTTCTTGTTCTCATTTGTCCACAAGACACTTCCAGAAGGATTTTGGATTGCTCATGTACACAAACTGCAAACTTGCTTTCTATGTCTCTGTGTCAGCAGTGGGGTCCTCCTGGGTCTGCTGCCAAAGCATTTTATTTCATTTGAATATCGATGGATAGTTTGCGCTGATACTGATGCAGCCTGAGACTGCAGGACAGCTTGAATTTCTTTAAAACGTGATTAGGACTTCTTATCCACCATCCAGACTATCCTGCGTCACAACCTTTCATCAGTTTTTCTTTGCCGTCCACGACCAGAGCTGTTGACTGCAGTTGTTTATTCCAAAGGGTTTGCAACCAAACATTAAGTTGAGTGTCTGCCAACAATTTGTTTTTTTTTCCCATGTTATTCCAATACACACAAAGGAAATAAATGTGCATAAAAAACTGTGTAATTACAATAATTTTCTGTAAGAAATACATAATTTTTCATTTAATAAAACCACCAGGGATTCCACAACCAAAAACAGCCTCTTCAATCCATTCGGCACATATATGTGAGTGCTGGCTCACCTGGATGGTATAAAGTCCATTTTCCTGGAGCAAACTTTTCCATAAACAAGATCGTACCAGTCCTCATGTCCCCTTCAATCTGATCTCCTGTAGTTTCCAGCATTAAACAGATGAATACCACTTTGTGCCAAGCTCCAAGTGAACAGCCTGGTCCACATAGTGCTCTCTGCTCCATCCTTAGCAGGCTCAGAGAACCAGGTGAACACATCGTGCCACTTTAGTCATAGCTAGCCAGGTGCAAGTACTCAAGCCCTGCAGTATTAGGAGTTAAACCAGTCCTACCTGGCTTGACATCATATATATATAAAACATCCAGTGAAATAAATATGTCTTCGCTGTGAGGCTGCATGTAAGTGAATGACACCATCTACATACTGTGAAGCAGATGTAATGTTATTTAGCATGTTTATGGGGCAGGCACTTCATCACAGTATTAGTATGCAACTATGCTAAAACAAGGATTTTTTTTGTCTTCTAGCAGGTGCAGTTACAATGGATAAAATACCAAGCTCTATAAATAAAGGGGGAAGGGAACTGCTATTTTACACCCAAGGAGATGAATATTTGGCACATCTGTATATATACTACAACCCCCTAGCAACAAGAAACCCATGTCTAGTTTAGCTGTTCTAATGGGAGCTTTGTAATGCCAAGAATCAACAAAGGGTTAAACATCTGGAGAGTCTATAGAACATCCTATTCTAAAAACAGATTTTTAAAGCAACAACTGGCAACACAAAGCCTAAAACAAAGAGAAGTGTCAGTTCAACATACCTATCACACTGCAGTAGCCTTAACGCAAGGACAGTAGGAAGTCTTCAAAGGAAGCCAGTTCTTCTGCATTTCTGTCCTTTTACACCAAGTAAATGCTACTCACTCTCACACTTTCAAGAGTGGAAAGCTAAAAAGAGAACCTAGTCTGCTGAGGAGATATTTCTGTCTGCTAACTACACTCCTCATCGTGCTAATGTTTTTCCACTGGTGGAACAGTATAATGCAGACCTAAGCAAAAGCAGTTTTTTCCACAAAGCACTTGAAGTGATTAGCCTGGATGGCCTGGCACACAATCTGGGAGTCACCAGGGAATACTCCAATGACTGAGCTTGTTGTTTGACCCTGCATTCCAAAATTACCATGAGCCTGCTAGAGGAAAGGGACTACTGTACTGAGGCTTCTGAATGAACGGTCGCTTGCTTCAGTGTGCCCCTACATCTATTTATAAGTAATAAAGAGTAACACAAGCACTGTGTCCTGGTATCAATCCACGGGATATTTGGCAACAAAACACTTATTCTGCGCTTGCCTAGGAACAGGGCTGTATTTAGGATGCCTACTCCAGGAACTCCTCCGTAAGGGAAGAGGGCAGACCAACCCAGAACAACGTATATAGACTAGTGTTTTTATTAATTGAGTGTTGGGCTTAAGGAATAAAACTATTTTAGGATCTGTTAAATATTGCTGTACAGAATGTTTAGATTTTTCAGTAGGGATGGTTGACTTCATATTCAAGCAATTTAATTTAGTCTTCTGATGGCTAAATGGCTGATATTTAGTGATCACCGATGAGACAGACGTAAAAAGCCTCAGCATGGTGCCTTCTCACAGTGCCATTATTGCACATCTCTCCGGGAGAGGTGAATTGCTAATATGAAAAGCTGGGATTCGTCATAAATTATTCTTAGACCTGAATATGAGTAGAAGGGAATTCTATATAATAATAATGGGCTCTCGGTTGTATAAATTTAGTCTTAAAAGGGATCCTGTTAGCGGCCCCAGCCCGTCTAAAGAACCATATTAATTTCTAACACACCCAATTATGTCTTTTATTGATTGCCGAATTAATATAAAATTAACTTTGAATCTGGGCTCACACTATGCAAATAAGTGGTTGACTACATGGTGGACTAATCCTCCCACTTATCATGAAAGCACGCTCTTGTGAGCATGACTGAATATTACCAGTAAGTAGCCATTTCCAATGACACCATGAGCAGCTTGATTTACAAGACTGAAATCACTGCCAGCTCTTTTCAATCTTCTCCCTCTTCTTTGTGATGTTCTCTCCGTAGCAATGCACAACGAAGCAAGGTACATGTTTTTAGCTTCACTGGCACAATGCTCATGCCAAGAGCAATTTATTTTATTTTTAATTTATTTTCCTCACATAGGTCCTCCTTCACACATCCGTTAAAAAAAGCACATGTGACCATCCATGTGTACATATGTGTCATTGGTGTGTCATCAATGTAGTATCCATGCGCCATTCGTGTGTACTTGTGTGCCGTCCACATGGCACGTACCAGAAAAAAATGTATGACACTGAAATGAATGTTTTTTTGTGTGTTAAATATGTGCAAAGATAGATGATAGATAGATCTATTCATTTTACAGTTATTAACCCCATAAACAAATATTTAACCCCTTAAGGTCCAAGCCTCATTTTTGCAATTCTGACCAGTGTCACTTTATGAGGTTATAACTCTGGAACGCTTCAACATATCCTAGTGATTCAAACAATGATTTTTCATGACATATTGGACTTCATGTTAGTAGTAAATTAAGGATTATATTTTCTGCATTTCTTTGACCAAACAGAGTGTTTACATGCAGTGGCAGTTCAAAGCAATAACGGGTAAAGCAGTCATTAAGGGGTTAAACTACAAAAATCACACGGGGATCTCTCCATTCTTGATAACCAGCAAAGGTAAACCAGATAGCTGTGAGATGATATTATCAGGCTGGGAAGGTCCATAGTTTTTGGGCCCTTCCCAGCCTACAAATAGCAACCCACAGCTGCCCCCAGAAGTGGTGCATCATATTAGATTATTCTTGGCGCTTCCTGATTTCCCTGGTATGGAGGCAATCAGGGTAATAGTTTATAGGGTTGGTGTCAGCTCCGTAATGTCAGCGAACATCAAGCCCTGGTGTTAGTAATGGAGAGGTATGACTCGGACCCGTAGAAGCGACACGCGTCGCAAAACGGCGTTGTAGTCCGTTGGCCCTTTGTGCCCCCTCCCTGCACGCTGTCTTCCATGAGTTCTTGGAATAAAGGACTATCCTGTGTATCCCGGTGAGTGCCGCCTTCTCTTTTTTGCTCTTCAGGTATGGGCTGCCACTCACCCACAGCTGCCTAGTTTTACTTGGCTATCAATCCAAAATACAAGGTGGAACTTTGCCGTATTATTGGTTGCCAGCCAGTGCAATTAGGCAGCTTGTGGCTGAAATCCTCATCGTGGGGAGGCTCAAGTGTTCTAGGCCCCCAGGCTGAGAATTGCAGCCTGCAGCTACCCCAGAAAATGGCACATTCATTAGAAATGGGATAGCAGTGACATTACTTACTGAGTCACCAGAGCTCCTGTGGCAGTGAAATTGCGTAATCCCGCTGCCAGCGGGTTACCTGAGTTCATTCTGACGGGTCACCTGAGTTTACTGCCACGGGTGATGTCACTCATTGAGGCTCCGCAGTCAGTGTAAATGCAGACTCTGCAGATTCTGGATGAAGAATTGTGGAAAGGTATGTTGAAGTAATAAAGATGGAGTTGAAGCATGTATTTGTGTTTATTGTTCTAATAAAATAATTTTTCTCTGTATTTTTGAACATTGTGAATCTCGGGCTTAGTGTCAGCTGCTAATACAAAGCTGGCATTAACCCATTTATTACCTAGTTTGCCACCAGCATCAGGGCAACTGGAAGAGTTGGGGTACAACACCAGAAAATACTGCTTCTAATGAATGTGCCATTACCGTGGCCAGGGTGCCACATTTGCTACAGGGCATCTGCTACTTGGTCAGGAACGATATGGCGACATGGCTTTTTGGACGAATCGGTTCATCCTTGGTTTGGAAGTGGTTAAGGACTTGTAAAAATTGGGGGCAGGGGTATAACTACAACAGGTTGAGGGGTTGCAATTGCACCGGGGCCCTGGAGCCTATATATATACAAATATAATATGTTAAGTGCTCTCACTTTCATAAATATAACCTTAGAGTCCCTAGTAGAAAATCTGTGGTATGTCTCCTCATAAGTGGAAGAGGGACCCTTTAAGTCCCCTTACAGGACTATTGCATGACAGTTTTATTCTGTTCAAAAGCTGCAATTGATATCTAAGTTATATAAGTCTTATGTATGACATTATGTCTGGATTATAAAATCACATGCAGATGTAGTTGTGTGTATCTTCTATTATTCCTCTGCATTGTTATTTCAAATGAATGAGCACTCCTTGTCAAAGTCTGTAGAAAAGTCAGCACTGTTCAAACTAAGTAAACAATGCATTGCTCAATTCAGGATGAAGGTGTGTGAAGTGACGATAGTGTCAGATGTGTTCCGTTTTTGTTTTCGATATTAAACTTACTACATTGCAGATGCTTGCAGGGGCACACAGGTCAAGATGTTCTATAACGACCCTAGAAACCAGAGAAATGGGCTCCCTGAGTGTGTGTGAAATTAACTGCTGCAGTTGCTCCACTCTCTAACTGCATTCCATCATGTGATACAGGAATCACAGATATAACATATGGACAATGAAAGATTCAGTTCAGATTATAAAAAGAAACTGAGCTTTACTGGTGAACTTGTTTGAAGTTACATACATCTGGTAGCAGTTATATGACAAATCTAGTATTTTGAACAGAGGCACAGGTTTAACAGTTACATGTGGCTCTACATTCACTGCATTTAGAATTTTTTTGCAATTTCCTTGTACATTATATGGTACAATAAATTATTGCATATGAAAGTACATCTCGTCCCGCAAAAAACAAGCCATCATATGTCTATATTGACAGAAAAATAAAAAAGTTATGGCTCTTGGAAGCAGGGGAGCAAAAAACGAAAATGAAAAAAGAAAAATTCCCCCAGTCATGAAGGGGTTAAAGCACCTTCCCTGAGTAACTTCAGTTTCTAGTGTGTCTTGCACCTGCTAGTGTATATTCAGGTCCCTTTGAACATGTATTCACCTGAACTTGAACCTGTCCTGCCTGAACCCAAACCTAGTCCACAATCCTCATCGTAAGTAGTATGTGTGCCGTCCTCCTCGGGTGGCGGTGACAGCATCTCTGTAGTGCATAAATTAAAATAACAATTCTTGCTGGTAGGCAGACCACCACTGAGCCACTTCCCATACAATTGAGAGATATACAAGGATTTGGTAATTTTGACATGTAGTACAGGTAGGTCACCCAGAAGCAGATTATTCAGATTCATAGAAATACATCTGTACACAGAAGTATCTCTTTGTCACTGCATTCTAGAGAGGACAAAAAACACTGATATTGTGTTCCTATAAAACTACTATTGGACCTCCAACTAACAATTTTAAAATATTTCAGCAGGAGCTAAAGGCCCAGTTACACACACAGATAATTGTGCAGATATTGTTCGCAGATCTCTGGTTTCAGTGAAATCATGGACACATTATTCAATTTTGTGGCCGTGTACAAATGGAACAATGTGTCCATGATTTCACTGCAACCAGAGATCTGTGAACAATGTCTGCACAGATATCTGTGTGTGTGACGTGCCCTTAAGACTTTGAGACACAGACTGATCAATGTCACAGAGAGAATGTAGTATACTTGAAGCTGCATTACAGTCTCTGACTCCACAGGCAGATTTTACTGGTACAGAGAGATATGTTGTGCATAGCAGTGTATTTCTATGTTCTTGTATAGAATCCAAGAAACATTTTTTTCTTCCTATAAAATTACTAGAAAAAAAATAAAATAAAATAATGATATTAAATGCAAACTTCCCAAATCAGCAAATAACAGACATTTTAAGTGCCCCTATAATCATAACAACCCACACAACACAGTATTTAGATTATTTAAAGTGTAACTGTTGTTTAAATTTTTATTTAATAATAATGTAGAGCAAGTGATTCTAATAAACATTCAAATATACTTCATAAGTGAAATCTGGAGGGGACCCTTTCAAAAACCTTCCAGAAGATGTCCCCACTAGCCTGTTTCTAAATCTGACATATGCTCAATGTTAGGGGGCCGTCACACGGAACGATATCTTGCCCGATATCGTTTAAGCGATCTCCTTTTTGATCGCTTAAGCGATATCGGGCAAGATATCGTTGCATGTAATCAAGCGATTTACGATGGTAAATCGCTTGATCGTGACATCGCTGATCTGAGGTTCGGTTCTCAGATCTAGCGATGAACGATGCAACGATCTGCATCATCGTGGTGTATAACACCACGATGAACCATCTCCCAGCGACCGCGCCTATGCTGGGAGATGGTAACTATGGTACACGTCGGGTAACTAAGCGACGCGCGGCGCCTAGTAACCCGATGTGTACCATAGTAACGAGCGAGATCGCTGCTCCACATCGCTGGTGAGTCTGTCTGTGTGACATCTCACCAGCGATGTGAGCGATATTGTAAGCGATTGCGCGTGCACGTGATCGCTTACAATATCGCTAAAGATATCTCACCGTGTGACGGCCGCCTTAGGGAGATCTGTCTTCAGTTCCATATATGAATACAGCTTTACAAGGGTGGGGGGTGGGGCCTACACAGCATTCACAGCTGATCAGTGGATCAGTGTACCTCAGGCAAAGGGAGTTCAAGGCTGTCAGCACAGCTGTGATCTTATCTGACTCCTCTCCATTGACAGCGGCTCTGCTCCGTGTTATCAGCTGATTGCACAGAGTAGAGCAATGTGAATGCAGAGGAGATAAGATAAGATCACAGGTGTGATCTGTGAGCTAAGATCTGTATGTTTTGGCATAAGTTATGCCACTTTTAGTGAAAAATTTGCCAAGTGTGCTTCACCACACAATGTTGCATCCATGTTCCACCCACTCTGGCAGATCTGGCCAGGACGCCAAAAATTACAAAGAATATACACCACTTTGAGCCAAACATTTTGCAACTTTTCAAAGTATTTTAGACTATAAATCTGTAAAAAGAACATACTTTGATGAATTAAGAGTCAGTGTTTACAATGGGATTTCAGCAACTACCTGATAAGAAAAAACTACCAGGAAAAATGTAATGTTGTGTCAATACCATAAAATATATGTGTGGTAAACTATGTGTAAATATTCTTCATCCTGGACTTCGAAGAAAATTTTCACATAGCACAGAGGGTCTGCAAGAACTAACTGCACCACAATTTTCAGAATGCTTGGGGAAGAAAGGTGTACTACGGTCCGCGCTGCCAGGGTAACGCTGTACCCTGGCAGTGCGGACTGTAGTACACCTTTCTTCCCCAAGCATCTTGTTGCATCTCCATGTGAGTGTGGCCGGTGGAAGTCCAGCAGCAGCCATCAGGATATTATTAACAAGCCTTCAAGCCAGTTGTGGGTTACACAACTGGAGTAGGTGAGTGGATTGTATTTCTCACCGTTGCACAAACTAGTGTCTAGTGATAAGGGCACTATTGCGCCTCTTGTCCCCCCCCTCTCTTTTTGTTACAATTTTCAGAATGCCACAGATACAAATGTAGAGAGCTGTGGATACACAAGACTGGGCTGAGTTCTAAGTATAAGTGTAGGTTTCATAATTGGCACCCACAGCTCTAAGACTTTTAGAACATATCCTTTGAATATTCTAGATAATGTTCAAATACAAAAAAATTGAAATACCCCTTTAAAAGAGTTGTGATATTTACTAATGGTTAAAATTGCTAAAGTGCAGTTGTAAAACAAGCAACTTTGCAGATTATTTCTTATCAAAAATCCTCTCTGTTCTCAAGATTGAAGGAATTTTAATTTTACAGTTCCCAGCTCATTACCTTGGTTGTTGGTGTAACGCTAATGCCCGCAGTGGCAGTATTCATGGGCAGTGAGAGCGTTATCTACACCAAGCTTACCCTGACAGCAGTTCCGTGCTCTCTGCCCATCCCTCACTTGTGCATCCATAGCATACTCTACTCTCATTGCTATCCTGTGCCATCCACCTGCTCCCCGGCTGTCCCTTTCAGCTCCCGAGGCCTGCGGCGTCTGCGAAGATCTCCCAGGAGCACGCTCAGGCGGCAGGCGCTGCACACTAACAATATTTAAAGGGCCAGTACCCCCCTAACCCCGAACTGCTTCCCAGCCTATGGCTGAAAAGCACTGTGTACATAAGGCAGCTTTGCCCATTGGTTGCTGCCTGAGCAATGTGTTTTTTTCCTAGAGACCTTGCTAGTTCTCAGGTCCCCATCCTCCATACCCAGTACCTGTGACCCTGTTTGTCTTTTACCTCTTATCCTGTACTCATGTTCCTTATATAATTACTAATCTGTGTCTCTTCCTAAACCTTGCACCTACCTGCTACAGCCTGCACCTGCCTGCTACAGCCTGCACCTGTCTGCCACATCCTGTACCTGCTTTCTTCAGCTTGTTACAGCCTATACCTGTGCGCTACAGTCCACTACTGCCTTCACAAGATTCTCTTGCCATATCTACCCAGAGACTGTAAAGCTTTGTCAGTAAGAGACAACCTTTGGTTCCAGCTGTTGTGGCATCCAGATATGGCTGGCACTGCGCTTGGCGGCCACCTTACCAGCTAACCCTCCTGTAGTAGTAGCAGAAGTCCGGTTGGTTTAGCCAAGTTAGCTTCTCCAGTCAGCGAAATTGTTATGACCCAAAGGATCCACTCCTGGACGTTCACCTCCTACAACATAACAGCTGGCCCCTGTGCAAGCACTGCTCTGAAGCTGCCTGGAATGCTGGATCTGGTCAGCTTTGATGTTTAGGTGCTACTTCCATGTTACAGAGGCAAAGCTTAGTTCAGAGCACTGTGACTTGCCATTGCTGGCTCAAACTCACGATATTTTGAAGCACAACTTGGAATCGGGAAGTGGAGAGGTGGACTTCTGAAGGCAGAAGATGAGCATACCCCTTTAACATGGTGCTGGACACCCCACTATTTATATATGGAGAGGGCAGTGTTAATACTGTCCCAATATCCATAAAATGGACGTGAGATTGTAGAGTGTTTTTGTCCTAATGTGCAGGAAAACCCTGAGTGTGAGTGGCAGTGTCATGCTTGACTCCTAAAAAAAATAATATAAATCAATGAACCACATTCAAGCAAGCCTTCCAGGACTTTACCCCAATACATGAACCTTCCAATATGCAAATCTGACATGCGATACATAAAGGTAAGATCTATTTAGCCTCCAGTCAAAAAACATTCTCAATCTGTCTTTCTCAATCATCATTTTTTTTGCTAACCAAGATCGCCCCAAGTAGAATGCACAAGTTTAGACAAATTATTTCTTAACTGAGAAATATTCATGCTGTCAACAGGAGCTACTGATTTCCTATTTATTCGGGCTATTAGAAAGAGATTATTATTCAGTGGTTCTATCCTCAATGCCCTGCACCAGCTTGGAACTGAAGGCATATTTACAGTTTATCATACGGTAGTTCACAAGGTTCAACTGAAATATATCTACTCCACTGCACATCATCTTAATTGTCATGTTTGATCTTCTACAACAAGAAGGAAACTTGCAAAGACATGACTTGAAATGACTGCTCATAACTAATAAAAACTGTATTTGGTCTTCACCTTTAAGAAAGGGCATAAGATGAACAACAGTTTTTTTTTTTTTAGAAAAGGCCGGAAGTGCTCTCCCCCATTGTATACATTTACATGGGAGGTGTATGAGAGTCTTGTTCCCACACATGATCCAGCAGGATACCTTACAAGTGTTTATGTGATATGTGATAGGCTGCTTCTCAAACTGGTTTGGCGGCTCGCAGCGTCTTTTTGTGCACTTTCTAATAGGGGATGATGTTTTGGAACTTCAGCTGCTAAAAAGGTAATTTGCCTGCAGCAGAATGAACAAGGGAAATGCTAACATCTGCCAGGGTGTCTCTGTGCCCCAACGCATTCCCCTGATCGATGCACTATTGTTCAAGCTGTCAAGTCTCCAATGGTTTGAATTATGCATCAATTCTGCAGGGAGGTTTCCAGTCATTAAGAACAATGTGGAGAATACATAGGGTACAATCACTGTGCGATGTTTCTAAGTACCAACATAAATATCACAAAATTCCTTTCATTCAGTTATAGCATTCATATATTTTAGAGTTTCACAATACACACGGTGTGCAGGAAGTTGCAAAGCAACTTTTCATTTTAGTGATGCATGTATATTAAATAATGTCACTAGGGTCCAGTTATAAACACATTTTAGGACATGTTAGGACAACCCCTTTTTCAGATGGGTAAACACAAGCTTTTCAATAGGAAGATGTTTCAGGAAATATCAGCTTTATTCCTCGGAGCATCTTTTTTAGCATGTTTTGTAAGTTTCCTGAGCACTTCTTATGTTTTTGACTGCCGCCGTGTTTTTTTAGTGTTATTTTCCAGCATTTTTGTGGCATCTTTTTACTGGCATTTTCAGATTGTTTTTACAACACCAATATAACAATAATATTAGCAAGTTGCTCAAAAAGAAGCCCAAGGCGACTTCTGGTTGTCTTTTGAAGCCTTCCTAGTGACTTGTATTATAAAGTATAGAATGTCTTCAGAGCAAAAAATGCCTGAAAAATGGTCAGGTCACTTCTTTTAACTGCATGGATTGGAAACATGGAGTGGTTAAAAGATGCTCAAAAGACTGAACATATCAACAAAACTCATTTTTACATTGTATATTCATTCCTTTAGGAGTTTTGGTGGCCTATTCAGGTGGATTTTGGATGATAGGTATATAGTAGTATTGCACATCCAATGCAATAATGAAGAATTAGGTGAATCTTAGCAGTAGTGTGCACCTCGCCAAAAATGTTAATCTAGCCAGTGACTAAAGTAACTGTCACGCTGGCGGGTGTGGACCCACAGCGACACAGCAGGGCTTACACTGAAAGGGTGTAACTAAATGCCTACTGTGATCTCTGATGGTGAGGATGGTCTGGGTTGCTGGTAGACACCAAGTATCACTCCAGGGCAGTCCCCGCTACTGCAGTAGCTGACTGCAAGGTCAAGGATGCAAGTTCAGGAGAGCTGGCAAGACAGAGATGGAATAGTAGGCAGGAGTCAGTACTGGAGTGGCAGCTGACAGCATGGAGTTGGAGTATCAAGCAGGAGTAGATACAGGAGACTAACCGGACAGAGTCAGAGTAGCAAACAGGAGTAGATAATAGACTTGACAGGATGAAGTGTTAGCAGGAACTAGGAACCTCTAGGAACCTAATTGCTCTGACACCTTTCCACAGCAGAAGGTGCCTTAAAATAAACAATTACTCCCAACCGTAAGTGGGGCACACTTTAGGGTGCACGCACTATCCCTTAAAGAAGCAGGGAGCAAGCACCTATGAGCAGTGGCGGACCTATGGCCCCGAGGGCCCTGGTGCAGCCATGCGGGGGTGGGGGTGGGGTGCTGGCGGTCGTCGGCGAGGTGCGGGGGTTGCTGATGCAGCTCTCCTACCTGCGCTGCTGAGCGGGCATCGCATTCCTGGGAGCCGGGATCCTGGGGGCCGGGACAGCAGAGGAGAGGAGGGGCGGAATCTGGCATGGGAAGCAGGAGCTTCCCATGCCTGACCCTCCTCTCCCTGACATCGTGTTACAGGGGTCGGCTGGGGGCCCCCCTGCAGGCTTGAGGGGCCCCCTAGCCGGTCGGGGCCCTGGTGCAGCTGAACCAGCTGCAACACGGTAGTCCTCCCCTGCCTATGAGCCCTAACAATTTTGACAAAAGACCTGCCCAGCATAAGGCCAGAGATCCTGGACAGATAAAGCTCCCACAAGGAGCAGGAGAGGGGAGCAGGGAGGACACAAGACAGCTGGCCATGGCAGTGAGTACATCATTGTCCCTGGTGAGAGGAGGCAGTGGAGCAGTGTAAGTACACTGGTGTTACAGTAACATTTCTGGTGTAAAGAGCACTGCCACTTTTAATAAATTTATTGCAGAGGCATTGCCATGCTCTGTTCGTTCTGACTCCCAGATCTGTCCAATTTGTTGAAACAGTCATGAAAACATTTGAAAATTCTTAATGCCAGAATTTTGGCATAAACACCATGTTGAATGGGGCCATTGTGGGCACAAACCCTTACAATTATTTTCACTATCATGACTCATCACTAGTCTGAAGACACCTTCAGAGACCATATTCACCAACTGTGCACTCGATCTTGTAGTGCCCTAAAGAAGAGGAGCTGAGTACAAGAGACTAAGCACTTTAAGCAGGTGGAAAATGCTTCATATAGAGGACTATAATAAATTATTTATTTGATGACCAATTTGACAAGTAACTGCATATAGCAACATGAAGTGTGGATCCTAGTTTGCAATAACATTAAGTAACTTCACATTTGTATCCTCTATACTTATGTGTCAGTGTTTTCTTGTCCCTGCCCTACTTAGCTTAATAAATGTTCTAAATTATATAGTCAATTGGGTGTGAGGTCCATACACTGGGAAGCGTGCAAGTGACAGAAGATTTTTACAGCAGCTGTTACAGAAATCTCACATTAAAGTATAATAGAATTACAAAATGCATACAAAATATGAAATTACCTATATATGACTTTTTGGAACAAACCCAACGTAACGCCATGAAACTGTGGCCAACTAAATATAGAGTGTACAGGCCTGTGTACAGTAGTATGATTGCCACCATGTGGCAAAACTGTGATGGAACTTGTTTTTTTACCTTTTGAATTAGCTAATAACACACTAAATAAGGAAATAATCTGTAAAATGTTTTTGTGAACTATACAAAAATTACTTTGTTAACTATATAATAATAACACAAGATCTAATCATTTAATTACATTTAACACGTGCTGGAACAGGATCGCTTTCTGAATAAAAACATTGAGAGCCTTCTGTAAATGTATGTACTTTTGGAACATTACCCAGTACAGGCAGACAGCAAGAGGAAACCCAGAGTGAAGTAGCTGTAATAACTTAGTGTGTGAAGTAAGGGCCTGCTATGTGTATAGAGCCTTCTCTGCTCCCGGTAATGGGTGTGGAAGTCTGGATTACTTGGCTCAACAATCGAATATAAGCTAAGAATTGTGGAAGGTGAAGCTTATTCTTTCTATACATTTTTTCCACTACTTGCTGCCTACACCCATTAGTCAGTTTCCTTGGCCTCCTCCCTGGATCTCTATTTTCCTTTCATAACTCAAATTACTGAGCACTGACTATTCCTGTACTAAGCAAAGTTGAAGTATACATTTCACATCATCATCTACTCTAGATGTATGCTACTAGCACATTTCTACTTCAATGTGTGAAATAACTACCTTATATTAACAAAGAATAAGTAAGAATTTGATTTTCAGGCCTTGGATATTTGGAATCTAAATACATTGGTGTAGGCCAGGGGTCTCAGACTCCAGGCCTCGAGATGGCTGCACACGGTCCAGGTTTTCAGGATTTCCTTAGAATTTCACAGTTGGTAGTTTGATTACAAACTGTCAAATGCTATGGAAATCATGAAAACCTCCAGTGTGCGGCCCTCGAGGCCTGGAGTTTGAGACCCCTAGTGTAGGCCGTGTTTTGCTGGTGCTTCCTCCAGCATTTAGCACAGGACCATGCCCAGTAACCTCCCCCCATTTACCCAAACACCTAATATGACTCTGTCCTCTTAAGTCATCTGAACCTGTTCATCACAGAGATACAAAACCTAAGAAATCTATTTCCGTTATGTTATATGGGCTCTGATAAAAATGATTTATTAATTAATTATTAATTCATTCAACAACAAGGAATTTTCCCCATCTCTGACCAGGCAAATTGTTTTTGTACATGTTGTTAAAAAAGCTATAACATTTTTTCTCGCTCAGATACTCAAGTAGTTTTTGAGGCTTTTGTTCATGTTACACGGGGCATAATTTTTAAGTCTCTGTCATATTCTCTCATTTTTTGCTATTGGGCAATATCAGTGGAAAAATAAAGAAAATAAGTGTCTGCTTTTCACATTGTTAACTTTTTTTATGACCATAAAGAATTACACAAATCCATTTAAAAATAAATCCCCATTCCACAGCTAAGGCCCCCTTCTCGTCATGATTTTTTGGGATCTGTGGCTATCCGTTGCTGGGACCTGATTGCCAGCTGCATTACCATACATCTCCTGTATGGATGTCTGGGCGCCGCTCAGCATATATGTACTGTAATTCAGCATCCAATCAGACGCCAGCAGCCGCCACCTGTACATCTATATTGAGCAGCACCCGGATATATACACACAGGAGGACGTGGAGGAATGAGGAGGCAGTAGTGGCGGCAGACTCTGGCAGGCCCCAGCAATAGTGGTATTGCATGTTTGTGTGTGTGTGGCTGGCTGTGTGTGTGGCTGCAGATGTGTTATGGGGGCTATAGAGGGATATTGGGGATGATAGGGGCTGCAGATGGATGATTGGGTTACAGAGGCATATTGGGGGATGATTGGGGTTGCTGATGGATGATGGTGATATTGGGGGATGATGGGGGCTGCTGATAAATATAATGGGGTATGATGGGGGTTGCTGATGAATGATGGGGACTGCAGATAGATGATGAGGCTTGCAGATGTATGATGGGGATATTGGGGGATGATAGGTACTGTAGATGGATGATGGGGATGCAGATGGTTGATGGGAATATTGGGGATGACAGATGGATAATGGATGGATGGATGACACAATTTGGTTATGCTGGTTTGTGATGACAACTACTGTACAGTATATAATAAACGTTCATTTTTTTGTTCATCAACAATTGTGAATTCTTCCTCATGGAGATAAGACACCTCCTGAAAATAAGACATGGTGCATCTTTGGGAGCAAAATTTAATATGACTGTTTTATTTTCGGGGAAACAAGGTAGTGCAGAAACTGTGGAGATGATCCTTCCAGAGGACTCCACAGAGAAATATGGATGAAAAAAGTGATTATACTGCTAAGTGCGCTCTGGCACCAGAGATGAATTTCTGAAATAAGTAAAAATGAAAATTGTATATTTATAAAATCATGTAGTCTAAAAAAAAATGCATTTCGTATGAAAAGTCTTTTTCAGGTAAAAGACAAATAATATATTTTTATTGTCAACTTCTTTGGTCCTTATTTAAAATAAGGACTATACATGTTGACAATAATGTTATTTTATTTGATTTTTACCTGAAGAAGGCTTTTCACACTTTTTGATTTTATAAATAAGCCATTTTTCATCTACCCGACGGATTCATCTCTGCTGTCGGAGAGCGCTTAGTGGTATAATCAATTCATCAACCATTATCATTATTAGGAGAGGCCAGGTGGCTCAAATTTCACATCTTTATAACCTTGTACCAAAAAACAGCAGCCATGGGTTCTTCTCAGCAGCTGCCTAGCACTGCTGAAAATGTTGGATCCACAAAGCAGGAGACGGCTATGAGAAGATAGCAAAGTATTTTCAAGTTGCACTTTCCTTATTAGAAAATGTAATTTAGAAATGGCAGTTAACTGGAATAGTGGAGGTCAAGATAAGGTCTGGAAGAGCAAGCAAAATTTCTGTCAGTGCTACTCAGAGGATTGGATTGCAAGAGAGGCAAAACAAAACCTCTGCTTGACTGCAAAATACCTTCAGGAAGATTTTGAAGACTCTGGAGTAGAAGTACTGTTCAGAGACACTTGCACAACTATGGCCTTCATTGAAGAGTCATCAGAAGTAAACCTCTCCTGTGTCTGCACCATAAAATTCAGCATCAGCAGTATGGAAAAGAACATCTAAACAAACCTGATACAGTTTGGAAACAAGTTCTGTAGACTAATGAGCTTAAAATAGAACTCTTTGACCACAATGATCAAAGGTATGTTTGGGGAAAAAGAGCACAGAATTTCATAATAATAATCTTATCTATTTATATAAAAGAAAAGAACATCTCAACAACCATTAAGCAACAGGATGGATCAATCATGCTTTGGGGTTGTGTTGAAACCAGTGTCACGGGGACCATTTTACAGGTAGAGTGAAGAACGGATTCAATGAAATTGCAACTGTAGAGATCAGTCTCTATAGCAGCAGCAAGTAAGGCAGTGACACTCAGGCTCAGTCCAAACAAGTGTGTTTTATTGCACACAATGGAAAAATAACAGAAATAGTCCTTTCATCAGGATAACAGCGTCGGCGCTAAACCTGCTCCTCCTGGAGCTCGCCTAGGGGTCCTACCCCACCTTGGGGTCCGGTACACACTCCCTGTGCTCTCACAGGCTACTTTCCCACAGGCTGCACTCCTCTGCCGTCTGATCTCATCTCACAACACCTTGACAGCCGTCTCCACCGGCCTAATCTCTCCCACCTGTCTTTCCCTCCCAGCTACTTCAAAAGCCTGGGGCGGGAGATGAGGAATGGAGGCCCGCCCAAAACCTTCCCCCATTCCTCATAGATGAGGTCCCATAACAGGCTTGGGTAGCTTTGGCTGTATGCTTGTGGTCATTGTCCATCTGTACTATGAAGCGCCGTCCAATCAACTTTGCAGCATTTGGCTGAATCTGGGCTGAAAGTATATCCCGGTACACTTCAGAATTCATCTGGCTACTCTTGTCTGCTGTTATGTCATCAATAAACACAAGTGACCCGATGCCATTGAAAGCCATGCATGCCCATGCCCATGCCATCACGTTGCCTCCACCATATTTTACAGAGGATGTGGTGTGCCTTGGATCATGTGCCGTTCCCTTTCTTCTCCAAACTTTTTTCTTCCCATCATTCTGGTACAGGTTGATCTTTGTCTCATCTGTCCATAGAATACTTTCCAGAACTGAGCTGGCTTCTTGAGGTGTTTTTTAGCAAATTTAACTCTGGCCTGTCTATTTTTGGAATTGATGAATGGTTTGCATCTAGATGTGAACCCTTTGTATTTACTGTCATGGAGTCTTCTCTTTACTGTTGACTTAGAGACAGATACACCTACTTCACTGAGAGTGTTCTGGACTTCAGTTGATGTTGTGAACAGGTTCTTCTTCACCAAATAAAGTATGCGACAATCATCTACCACTGTTGTCATCCGTGGACGCCCAGGCCTTTTAGAGTTCCCAAGCTCACCAGTCAATTCCTTTTTTCTCAGAATGTACCCAACTGTTGATTTTGCTACTCCAAGCATGTCTGTTATCTCTCTGATGGATTTTTTCTTTTTTTTCAGCCTCAGGATGTTCTGCTTCACCTCAATTGAGAGTTCCTTTGACCGCATGTTGTCTGGTCACAGCAACAGCTTCCAAATGCAAAACCACACACCTGGAATCCACCCCTGACCTTTTAACTACTTCATTGATTACAGGTTAACGAGGGAGACGCCTTCAGAGTTAATTGCAGCCCTTAGAGTCCATTGTCCAATTACTTTTGGTCCCTTGAAAAAGAGGAGGCTATGCATTACAGACCTATGATTCCTAAACCCTTTCTCCGATTTGGATGTGGAAACTCTCATATTGCAGCTGGGAGTGTGCACTTTCAGCCCATATTATATATATAATTGTATTTCTGAACATGTTTTTGTAAACAGCTAAAATAACAAAACTTGTGTCACTGTCCAAATATTTCTGGCCCTAACTGTACATGCAGTAGCTCACCTTGGGGAAACATAGCGTCCCTCTACCACCATTCCCCTTGCTACCTCACACCCCCCCCTCAGTTCAACCCTGGGGGGAGAACTTGTGACACCAAACAGTGAGTCCGGGACAAGGCATCCGCATTGCCATGCAGCATCCCGGCTCTGTGTTCCACCGTGAAGTTAAAATTCTGGAGCGACAAGAACCACCTGGCGACTAGTGCATTCCTCTCTCTGGACTGGCCCATCCACGTGAGTGGGGAATGGTCAGTCACCAACCGAAACCGTCGCCCCAGCAGGTAGTACCTCAACGCTTCCAAGGCCCATTTGATGGCTAGGCACTCCCTCTCGACCACACTGTAACTTTTCTCTGCAGGCGTGAGCTTGCGGCTCAGGTAGGTAACGGGGTGTTCTTCCCCATTAACCTCCTGAGAAAGGACTGCCCCTAGCCCCACTTCTGATGCATCGGTCTGAACAATGAAGGTTTGGGTGAAGTTAGGTGTGATAAGGATGGGAGACCCGCATAACACCGTCTTCAAGTCCCGAAAGGCATGCTCGGCCTGGGGGTTCCATTTTGCCATGACGGGCCGTCTTCCTTTCAGAAGGTCCGTCAATGGGGCTGAGAGTGTGGCAAAATTGGGGATGAACCTCCTGTAGTATCCCACAATTCCTAGGAAGGCTCTCACCTGCTTTACCGTCCTTGGTTGTGGCCAACTCTGGATGGCTTCGACCTTGTTGACCTGCGGCTTAATCATACCTCGCCCTATCACGTACCCCAAATAGCGTGCCTCCTCCATTCCCAGAGCACACTTTTTGGGGTTGGCAGCCAGCCCCGCTGCCCGGAGAGAGTCCACCACAGCCTGTACCTTGGCCAAGTGGCTCTCCCAGTCGCTGCTGAAAACGATGATATCATCCAGATAGGCAGAGGCGTACCTCTGATGAGGCTTCAACACGATGTCCATTAATCTTTGGAACGTGGCTGGAGCCCCATGTAAGCCAAATGGCAACACCAGGTAGTGAAACAGACCCTCCGGAGTGATGAACGCGGTCTTCTCTTTGGCGCTATCCGTAAGGGGTACTTCCCAGTATCCCTTGGTTAGATCGAGGGTGGAGAAGTACCGGGCTTTCCCGAGTCTTTCAATCAGCTCGTCTACTCGTGGCATTGGATAAGCGTCAAATTTAGAGACCTCGTTCAGCCTCCGGAAATCGTTGCAAAACCGTATCGTCCCATCGGGTTTGGGAATGAGAACAATGGGACTAGCCCATTCACTTTTCGACTCCTCAATAACCCCTAACTCCAGCATTTGACGAACCTCCTCTGAAATGGCCTTTCGCCGTGCCTCTGGTACTCGGTATGGCCTCATCCGAACTTTTACCTGGGGCTCGGTGACAATGTCGTGTTTAATCAACGAGGTACGCCCTGGCACCTTTGAAAAAACATCCGTATTCCTGGCCACAAACTCTCGCGACTCTTGCTGCTGGTTTTTCGTGAGGGTTTCAGCTATCGTCACTTCTGCCACTGCCCCCTCAGGCACCAACTTGGCCTGTAAAGTCAGTGCAGGAGGACGGTCAGCTGTAGGCCCTTCTGTACCCAGACCCTCTCTGTCTTTCCAGGCTTTTAGCAGATTTACATGGTATATCTGCTCGGTCTTTCTCCGACCCGGCTGATATACCTTGTAGTTGACCTCCCCGACCTTTTCTAGGACTTCGTAGGGCCCTTGCCACTTTGCCAAGAATTTACTCTCCACAGTAGGCACTAGTACCAGGACTCTGTCTCCCGGGTTAAAAGTTCTGACCTTAGCGGATCTATTATATACCCGACTTTGAGCTCTTTGGGCTTCCTCTAAGTGTTCTTTCACTATCGGCATCACCGCTGCCATCCGGTCCTGCATAGTCGCGATGTGCTCGACTACACTTTTGTGGGGGGTGGGTTCCTGCTCCCATCCCTCTTTGGCAATGTCGAGCAGGCCCCGGGGATGTCTACCATACACGAGTTCGAACGGAGAAAAACCTGTCGAGGCCTGTGGTACCTCCCGAATCGCGAACATCAGGTATGGTAGAAGACAATCCCAGTCCTTCCCATCCCTGGATACCACCTTTTTCAGCATGCTCTTTAGGGTTTTGTTGAAACGTTTGACTAAGCCATCTGTCTGCGGATGGTAGACCGAGGTGCGCAACTGCTTTACCCTGAACAGTTTACATAGCTCCTTGGTAACCTTGGACATGAACGGCGTCCCCTGGTCCGTAAGTATTTCTTTCGGAATTCCTACCCGGCAGAACACGGCGAGTAGCTCTTTGGCTATCAATTTCGCCGAGGTGTGCCGCAGTGGAATTGCCTCTGGATACCTGGTAGCGTAATCCATGATTACCAGGATATGCTGATGCCCTCGGGCAGACTTGACCAGAGGACCCACCAGATCCATGGCGACCCTTTCAAATGGTACGTCTATAATGGGCAGGGGTACCAAGGGACTACGGAAGTGTGACATAGGAGCGGATTGCTGACACTCTGGACATGATTCGCAGTACCGCTGCACCTCCCGAAACACTCCTAGCAGTAAAACCGCTGCAAAATTCGTTCCAGAGTCTTTTTATGGCCGAGGTGTCCGCCCAGCACATGCCTATGTGCCAAGTCGAGCACCGTTGGGCGATAAGGCTGTGGAACCAACAGCTGTTCCAAGTTCTCACCCCTCACTCTGTCAACCCTGTATAGTAGATCCTGGTTGACAGCCATGTGGGGAAACACCTGGTCTGCTCCTGGGTACTGAAACATCCCATTAATACAAATGACATTTTCCCTTGCCCGATTTAACGTCGGGTCTTGGAGCTGTGCAGTACCAAAATTGTCACGGGGCACTCCCAACTCTGCAAACTCAGGTACTGACCCGAGCTCGTCGGCTTCACCCGCCAATACATCTAAAGGGGACATTGTTACTCCCACGGCTGGCACCCCTGAGTCGGGATCACGAGGTTCAGGCTCAGGGTCAGTAACATTCTGGACTTGTTTACCCCTTGACCCTGGGTTCCCCGGTAACAGAGCCCAGAATAGGGGAAAGTCTCTCCCAAGGATCAGTCCATACGGCAGGGACTCTAACACTCCCACCTCATGACGACACTCCCCCTTCGGGGTTTTGATAGGGATTATGGCGGTAGGGTACTCTTTCAAGTCCCCATGAATGCACAAGACCCCCACATTACGTCCCGTGTAAGATCCGGACCCAGCCAAGGTGGCCTGCACCAGGGTGACAAGGCCTCCCGAGTCCAAGAGGGCAGCTGCAGGACATCCCGCCACCGTAACCTGACACATGGGAGAGACATGTGCAGGCTCCGGGGGAGCAGCAGTATAGGAGGCATAGAGGGAGACGCGCCGGGCCGCACTGCAGTCCATAGGATCTGTGGTGATAG
Source organism: Allobates femoralis (assembly GCA_033576535.1). NCBI lineage: Eukaryota > Metazoa > Chordata > Amphibia > Anura > Aromobatidae > Allobates > Allobates femoralis. The sequence goes on from JARQOC010000001.1 coordinate 443,135,202, forward strand.
GGCAGTTTGCAGCAATGTGTCCTCGCTCTTGACACCTCCAGCACACAACAGTCTCCAGCTTCCTTGCCTGAGGGCCTGCAGGGGTGGGGGTGCGGGACAGAGTCCTGTATTTCACGGGGTTGGTGACCTTGCGGGATTTGGGAGCACACGGACTGGGGAAGACACTTTTAACAAGTTCTGGGTGGCCTCATAGCGTTCCACCAAACCGACCAGCTGCTTGGCATCGACAGGGTCCCCATGTCCCACCCACTGCTGTATGGCTGGGGGCAAGGCCCGCACAAACTTGTCCAGTACCACTCTTTCAACCATCTGCGCTGGGGACAATAGCTCCGGCTGTAACCATTTTTTTACAAGATGGACGAGATCATACATCTGAGACCGGACCGCTACAGTCTCTACATAGGCCCAGCGATGGACTCTCTGGGCATGGAGATACACATTCACACCCAATCGAGCTAGAATCTCAGCTTTTACCTTTTGATAGTCCCGGGCGTCCTGCTCGCTCAGGTCGTAGTACGCTTTCTGAGGCTCTCCAATCAGATATGGCGCTACGACCTCCGACCATTGGTGTAGCGGCAGGCTCTCTCGCTCTGCCACTCTCTCGAACCCCGCCAAGAAAGCCTCGACATCGTCCCTCTGCGGTCATCTTTTGGAGGGACGCACGGACTCTCTTCTTGATGTCCTGCTGGTGATCAGCTGGTGCGCTTGACCTCAGGGCGGTTAACTGTTCCATCAGGAGTTGGTTGGTTTGCTGTTGAAGTCTCAGGGCCTCCGTATGGCTGTGCTGCTGGGCCTGCAGCGCCTCAGCATACATCTGCTGTTGCTGCTTCTGCTGCAGGTTGGCTTCCACCAATGCCTTTACAACGTCCTCCATTGCTGAGCGCTGCTTTAGGGCTTGCTTCACCCAGGACATACAACTCGTCCTCTACAGCGATTAGTGTATGCCTTACTGCATTGCCCGCATTCTCCACCATATGTAGAGATCAGTCTCTATAGCAGCAGCAAGTAAGGCAGTGACACTCAGGCTCAGTCCAAACAAGTGTGTTTTATTGCACACAATGGCAAAATAACAGAAATAATCCTCACATCAGGATAATAGCGTCGGCGCTAAACCTACTCCTCCTGGAGCTCGCCTAGGGTCCTACCCCTCCTTGGGGTCCGGTACACACTCCCTGTGCTCTCACAGGCTACTTTCCCACAGGCTGCACTCCTCTGCCGTCTGATCTCATCTCACAACACCTTGACAGCCGTCTCCACCGGCCTAATCTCTCCCACCTGTCTTTCCCTCCCAGCTACTTCAAAAGCCTGGGGCGGGAGATGAGGAATGGAGGCCCGCCCAAAACCTTCCCCCATTCCTCATAGATGAGGTCCCATAACAGGCTTTACCAACAGCCACCGTTCTAAGTAACTGTGGCCACACCTACCTCACCTATGCTCATGTAAGCATCTCCTGTCCCATACATGCAGTAGCTCACCATCCTTGGGGAAACATAGCGTCCCTCTACCACCATTCCCCTTGCTACCTCACAAAACAAACTCTTAATGCAAACATAACATCATCTCTAAAAAAGTTGAAGTGAAAATAATTATTTACAAATGGATAATGATCCTAAACACACTTCAAAATTGACAATAGTCTACCTCAAAATGTGCAGTCAGAAGGTTTTACAATTGCCCTCATAGTCCTTTGACTGGAACCTCATAGAAAATCTTTGGCTAGACCTTAAAAGAGCAGTGCATGTAAGGCCCCTTTCACATCAGCGTTTTTTTCAAATCGCGGCAGATGTGGTGAAAAAAAAAGCATCTGCCGCGATTAACGCATAACCGCAACACTTGCGGCAAGCCCCATGCAATGTCTATGGGGCTTGCGGTAAGGGTGCGGCAGGTGCGGCAAGTGCGGTTTCGGCACTTGTGGCAGGTGCGGCCGCGAAAAAAAACGCTGCTGACTGCGGTTTTTTTCGCGTCCGCACCTGCCGCAAGTGCCGAAACCGCACTTGCCGCACCCTTACCGCAAGCCCCATAGACAATGCATGGGGCTTGCCGCAAGTGTGCCGCAAGTGTCGCGGTTATGCGTTAATCGGGGCAGATGCGTTTTTTTCACCGCATCTGCCGCGGTTTGAAAAAAACGCTAGTGTGAAAGCACCCTAAGACGATCCAAGAATCTAACAGAACTGGAAGACTTTTCAAAGGAAGAATAGATGAAAAGCCCTTGAACAAGAATTGAAAGACTCCTGGCTGGCAACCACAAATGTTTACAAGCTGTGATAATTGAAAAGGGGGTGCTACTAGGTACTAACCATGGAGGGTGCCCAAATGTTTGCACTGACCCATTTTTGTTTTTCTAATTCATAAAATTATAAAAGATGAAAATATTATTTTTTTAGCCTAAAATGCAAAGGAAATGTGTAATGTTTAACCCCATAACGACGGCCTAACGCCCAGAGACGTCGGAAAAAATGGGTACTTATGCCTGGCTGACGTCTGTAGACGTCAGCCAGGGAAAGTGCTCTAGCGCCCCCCAGTGGTCAAAAATCTCCGGGGTTTCAGCTACCGGGGGTAGCTGAGACCCTGCAGATTATGAATCGGGCCGGTTTTTACCGGTACCCGCCATGTGATCACGGTTATACACCGTTTACCGGAGTATAACCGTGATCACATGAATATACAGTGAATCGCCGGTAAATAAATGATTTCTCTGTCATGCCACAGGATCAAACCTGTGGCATGACAGAGAAATGTCTTTCCCTGTCTTCTGGTACCGGTACACAGCCCCCGGTACCGGTACCCGGCCCCCACCCCCTCCTTTCCTCCTAAAATGCAGCCGCAGCGCTTCACAAGCAGCGCTGCCGGCCGCCTGCAGCCCCATGCTGTGGATTCCTCACTGATGTGACATGTCACACATGTCACATCAGAGAGGAATAAGCCCCCTGCCTCCGGGTCCCCTTAGTCCCCCCCCTTCCAGGTCCGGTCTTCAGGTGCCCCCCCCTCCCCAGCTCCGGTCCTCAGCCGCCGCTTCTGCACCCGCCGCCGCCATCATCTCCCTCCCATCTGAGCTGTCAGATGGGAGGGAGATGATCGCTCCCTCGGTCACCCCCCTGTCACCCCACTGTCACCCCCCCAGTCACCAGCGTCACCCCCCCGGTCACCGGTGCATACTTACCGGCCGGGATCTTCTTTCATCCTGCCCCCTGCGCCGACTTCCTGTTCTGTCAGGAGCATGCGCAGACAGAGCAGAAACTGCTCTGTCTGCCAGGGGAAACTGACAGCTCATGACCTCAGTGAGGTCATGGCAGGTCAGGATCCTTGGTTCACAAAGGGTCAATTGTGATCCCATGATGGGACCACAATTAACCCTTTGTGAACCAAGGATCCTGACCTGCCATGACCTCACTGCAATCATGAGCTGTCAGTCTGTGCAGAGACTGTTCTGCCTGCAATTAGACTGACAGCTCATGACCTCAGTGAGGTCATGGCAGGTCAGGATCCTTGGTTCACAAAGGGTCAATTGTGATCCCATGATGGGACCACAATTAACCCTTTGTGAACCAAGGATCCTGACCTGCCATGACCTCACTGCAATCATGAGCTGTCAGTCTGTGCAGAGACTGTTCTGCCTGCAATTAGACTGACAGCTAATGATCGCAGTGAGGTCATGTCAGGTCAGGATCCTTGGTTCACAAAGGGTCAATTGTGATCCCATGATGGGACCACAATTAACCCTTTGTGAACCAAGGATCCTGACCTGACATGACCTCACTGCAATCATGAGCTGTCAGTCTGTGCAGAGACTGTTCTGCCTGCAATTAGACTGACAGCTAATGATCGCAGTGAGGTCATGTCAGGTCAGGATCCTTGGTTCACAAAGGGTCAATTGTGATCCCATGATGGGACCACAATTAACCCTTTGTGAACCAAGGATCCTGACCTGACATGACCTCACTGCAATCATGAGCTGTCAGTCTGTGCAGAGACTGTTCTGCCTGCAATTAGACTGACAGCTAATGATCGCAGTGAGGTCATGTTAGGTCAGGATCCTTGGTTCACAAAGGGTCAATTGTGATCCCATGATGGGACCACAATTAACCCTTTGTGAACCAAGGATCCTGACCTGACATGACCTCACTGCAATCATGAGCTGTCAGTCTGTGCAGAGACTGTTCTGCCTGCAATTAGACTGACAGCTAATGATCGCAGTGAGGTCATGTCAGGTCAGGATCCTTGGTTTACAAAGGGTCAATTGTGATCCCATGATGGGATCACAATTGACGCTTTGTGAACCAAGGATCCTGACCTCACATCACCCTACTGAGGTCATGACCTGTCATTCTCCTGGAAGAAATGCCAGCTTTTATAGCATATGGGGGACGCCCCCATATGCTGTAAAAGACTGGAAATCATCAAGGGACCTCCCACTGGACTACGTCGGACCTTCCTGCTGGACTACGTCGGACCTTCCTACTGGACTACGTCGGATGCCAAAGAATAATAAAGATGGGGTCTAAATAGTGTCTGTGTTTTTTTTCTAATAAAAATATTTTTTTCTGTCTTGTGTCTTCTTTACAATTTACTAGGGATTCTTAATGGCCCGGTCTAATATTGGCCAGACATTAAGAATCTCGGGCTTAGTGCCAGCTGCAAAAAAAGCTGGCATTAACCCCTTATTACCCAGTCTGCCACCGCTACACGGCAGCTGGAAGAGCTGGATACAGCGCCAGAAAATGGCGCTTCTATGAATGCGCCATTTTCTGGGGCGGCTGCGGACTGCAATTCGCAGCGGGGGGGGCCCAGAAAGCTTGGGCCTCCCTACGCTGTGGATTCCAGCCCCCAGCTGCCTAGTTGTACCTGGTTGGCCCAAAAATATGGCGAAGCCCACGCCATTTTTTTTTTAATTATTTCATGAAATAATTAAAAAAAAAAGGTCTTCCCTATATCTTTGGTTTCCAGCCAGGTAAAACTAGGCAGAAGGGGTTGGTGGCAGCCCGTAGCTGCCTGCTGTACCTGGCTGGACCAAAAGTATGGCGAAGCCCCACGTCATTTTTTAAAAAAAATTTAATAAAGAAATACTAAAAAAAATGCAGGAGAGGAGACGCCCAGGACACGGTGTCTCCGAATCTTGTGCACATGCTCTAAAAGTGAGAAATTATGTGAAAAAAAGAAAATGTTCAGTATACTAAATGCTCACTATACCCCTAGATATAATCCTTGAGGCGTCTAGTTTCCAAAATGGGGTCACTTGTGCGGGAGCTCCAATGTTTAGGCACACAGGAGCCCTCCATACACAACATGGTGTCCGCTAACTATTGGAGCTAATTTTCCATTCAAATTGTTAGCGGACACCATGTCGCATGTGGAGAGCCTCTGTGTGCCTAAATATTGGAGCTCCCCCACAAGTGACCCCATTTTGGAAACTAGACCCCCCAAGGAACATATCTAGATGCATAATGAGTACTTTAAACCCCAGGTGCTTCACAAATGAATCCATAAAAATGAACAAAGAACATTTTTGTGGACAGAAAGTACTTTTTCATTTTTATGGATCAATTTGTGAAGCACCTGGGGGTTCAAAGTGCTCACTATGCATCTAGATAAGCTCCTTGGGGCGTATAGTTTACAAAATGGGGTCACTTGTGGGGGAGCCCCAATGTTTAGACACATAGGGGCTCTCCATACGTGACATGGTGTCCACTAACAATTGGAATTGTAAGTTGATACTTTGTTGTGTATGGCGATCCCCTGTGTGCCTAAACATTGGAGCTCCCCCACAAGTGACCCCATTTTGGAAACTAGACACCCCAAGGAATTTATTTAGATGCATAGGGAGCACTTTGAACCCCCAGGTGCTTCACAAATTGATCCATAAAAATGAAAAAGTACTTTTTATCACAAAAATCTTCTTTTTTTTCCTTTTACGGACTAATTTGTGAAGCACCTGGGGTATGAAAGTGCTCACTATGCATCTAGATAAGTTCCTTGGGGGGTCTAGTTTCTAAAATGGGGTCACTTGTGGGGGAGCTCCAATGTTTAGGCACACAGGGGCTCCCCATATGCGACATGGTGTCCGCTAACAATCTGAATGGAAAATTAGCTCCAATAGTTAGCGGACACCATGTCGCGTATGGAGAGCCGCTGTGTGTCTAAACATTGGAGCTCCCCCACAAGTGACCCCATTTTGGAAACTAGACACCCCAAGGAATTTATTTCGATGCATAGTGAGCTCTTTGAACCCCCAGGTGCTTCACAAATTGATCCGTAAAAATGAAAATGTACTTTCTTTTCCACAAAAATTTTCTATTTTCATTTTTATGGTTTCATTTGTGAAGCACCTGGGGGTTCAAAGTGCTCATCACCCATCTAGATAAGTTCCTTGGGTGGTCTAATTTCCAAAATGGGGTCACTTGTGAGGGAGCTCCAATGTTTATGCACACAGGGGCTCTCCATACGCAACATGGTCTCCGCTAACAATTGGAGCTAATTTTCCATTCAAATTGTTAGCGGACACCATGTCGCGTATGGAGAGCCCCTGTGTGCCTAAACATTGGAGCTTCCCCACAAGTGACCCCATTTTGGAAACTAGGCCCCCCAAGGAACTTATCTAGATGCATAGTGAGCATTTTGAACCCTCTGGTGCTTGACAAATTGATCCGTACAAATGAAAAAGTACTTTTTTTTTCACAAAAACTTTCTTTTGTCCTCAATTTTTTCATTTTCACATGAGCAACAGGATAAAATGCATCCTAAAATTTGTTGGGCAATTTCTCCTGAGTACACCGATACCTCATATGTGGTCATAAACCACTGTTTGGGCGCACGGCAGGACTCGAAAGGGAAGGAGCGCCATTTGATTTTTTGAATGGAAAATTAGCTCCAAAAATCAAATTGCGCTCCCTCCCTTCTGAGCCCTGCCGTGCGCCCAAACAGTGGTTTATGACCACATATGAGGTATCGGTGTACTCAGGAGAAATTGCCCAACAAATTTTAGGATGCATTTTATCCTGTTGCCCATGTGAAAATTAAAGAATTGAGGCTAAAAGAATATTTTTGTTGGAAAAATTAAAATGTCCATTTTTTGTTTCCACTTTGCTTTAGTTCCTGTAAAGCAACTGAAGGGTTAATAATCTTCTTGAATATAGTTTTGAGTAGCTTGAGGGGTGCAGTTTTCGGAATGGTGTCACTTTTGGGTGTTTTCTGTCATCTATGCCCCTCAAAGGGACTTCAAATGTGATGTGGTCACTAAAAAAATGGTTTTGTAAATTTTGCTGGAAAAATTAGAAATTGCTGATGAACTTTGAACCCTTATAACGTCCTAACCACAAAAATTTTTTTGCCCAAAATTGCGCTGATGTAAAGTAGACATGTGGGAAATGTTATTTATTAACTATTTTGTGTCACATAACGCTCCAGTTTAACAGAATAAAAATTCAAAATTTGAAAATTGTGAAATTTTCAAAATTTTTGCCAATTTTTTAATATTTTCACAAATAAACGCAAAAATTATCGACCTAAATTTACCACTAACATGAAGCCCAATATGTCACGAAAAAACAATCTCAGAATCGCTCGGATCCAATGAAGTGTTCCAGAGATATTACCTCATAAAGGGACACTGGTCAGAATTACAAAAAACGGTCTGGTCATTTAGGGGGAAATTGGCTGCGTCACTAAGGGGTTAATTTTATGCCTTTTAGAGGTCATTTCAACCTCAACTTGTTAAAACTGTTCACAATAACAGACATTTTGACCAAGGATGCCCAAACTTTTGCATGCCACTGTACACCACTCTACAAATTTCTTTACAGGTGTAGTAATGATTTTGACTCTATGCGAGTTGTCCAGAAACAATCAGCAATGTATGCTCCTAAGTGAATATTGCAAATCTGCCATTGCAATGCCCAGTACATTGAAGTGCCCATTGATTGTACCCAGCTCATGCTTCTGGAGACCAGCATGAATAAATTAAACCACTTCAAAATCACCCAGAATTCCCTATCAAGGGCTCTCAGATGAATAATGAGTACAATTTCTATTTTTAAGTGATCACTTTATTAGTCATTAATTATAATATTCCATAAAAAACATTAAAATAATTTTTACATAGGAGTATCCTGATAACATAAATGATTTATATCTGGGTCCAGGACTGGGACCACTAACATCAATATTTCTACAATACAAATTACACAGTAACCAGTGATACCAGGTATATAGGGGGAATACTGCTTATTTATTTTATCACTTCAGGCAGCGATGCACTCAAATGTGTGTCTTGACACTGTTTCTTACAAATCCAGAGTGCCTGTGCACTGGCCCTGTCCTCAATACAAGCCACAATTGTGTATGCACCCCGTGCACTACCAGTGCCCCTTCTAATCAGTGCTGCACCGTGCACTACTGCCCCTGTGCCTTCCCAGTTTCCCCTCTAGTGTCTCATACCTGGTTATGTAGTTTGTGACCACAGTCCTGGCACCCCCACCGCCTACGGCCGTTTCGTCTCCTTCCTCAGGGCGCTGTGGTTTTGTGTAAGGTGAGGCATTGACAGTTGGTGGACTTTTGAGATAATGAATAAATTAAAGTAGGCTCTTCTCAACGCAGAAATGGGGAACATGTGGATGCTAAAAGTGGTTTAGACACACTGTGAGATTCATAAGGGAGGGGGCATTTGCATTTCGGAGTTTAGGCTTTTTTTTTGTTTTTATTTTGGGGGGAGGGGCTATAGCTTTGTGCTGCCAGTAATGTGCCCCCCCCCCCCCGTATATTTTTGTTGACAGATGACGAACCTTAGTGGGGACTTGTTTTTTGTTGGTTGAGTTCAGTGCTAATAGTGGCAATATGGGGTACAGGACCTTTTGGCTCAGTTACCATTTATCCTGTGCTCTATGTCTATGTTGTACAGTTACATTAGGATTTCCATTGACATCTCTGAACTATATGATTCAGATAAAATCCTTGATGGATCCATTCACTAATAAGAAATCAGAGTTAATCCGGATGCCGTTTGGCCTCTGTTCTTCGGTGTCCTTCTTTTCAAAGGTGCACAAAACACTTGTTGACTGCACTTTTGTGCACACCCAAAAAGATGCGCATGATATAAAATAGTTAAATTCTTCAAAGTGTTTACCGTAATTTGCATGATTCCACTTTGTGGCTATTATTCCCCTAAACTTGCAATGTAAGAGGTGAGTTCCAGCGTAACGGATGTAACAATTGCATGACACTTTCAATGTCACAGAAGGCTCAATATCTTGTTTGCATGCAGCAGCTAAAAATTAGAAATATATTACAAAATACAGATGATACATGGGTAATGTTTATGTATAACTAGATGGTGGCCCGATTCTAACGCATCGGGTATTCTAGAATATGTATATATGACTGAAGAACAGCACACTATGACTGACAGCCTTATAGACAGGAGTGAACTTCGTCACACTGACTGGCAGACCTTGTAGACAGGAGTGAAGTGCGTCACACTGACTGACAGACCTAGTAGGCAGGAGTAAAGTTCGTCACACTATGACTGACAGCCTTGTAGACAGGAGTGAAGGATGTCACACTGACTGACAGCCTTGTAGAAAGGACTGAAGTTTGTCACACTGACTGATAGCCTTGTAAACAGGAGTGAAGAACGTTCCACTGACTGACAGCCTTGTAGACAGCAGTAAACTGCGTCACACTGACTGACAGACCTTATACACAGGAGTAAACTACGTCACACTGACTGACAGACCTTGTATACAGCAGTAAACTGCGTCACATTGACTGACAGCCTTATACACAGGAGTAAACTGCATCACACTGACTGACAGCCTTATATACAGGAGTAAACTGCATCACACTGACTGACAGCCTTATATACAGGAGTAAACTGCGTCACACTGACTGACTTTGTATACAGCAGTAAACTGCGTCACACTGACTGACAGCCTTATGCACAGGAGTAAACTGCGTCACACTGACTGACAGACCTTGTATACGGCACTAAACTGCGTCACACTGACAGACAGACCTTGTAAACAGGAGTGAACTGTGTCACACTATAAGCGGCAGTTCAAATTGCGCGCCAATATCGCAATTTGAATACCGCGACGCTCATTGGTGGCCACGGCTGTTGGCAACCAATAAGAGCCATGGCGCGCAGTTTGAATGCCGCGTCTCAGAGAAGCGGCATTCAAACCGCGTACCGCTTCTCTCATTGGTCACCGCGTTCAGCAGCGACCAATTAGAGGAGCAGCGCGCCAAGACGCATATTGTATTTAAAATATGGTGGCATGGCGAGTGCCGCTATTCTAATTGGTCGGCGCTGAACGTGGGGACAATGAGAGAAGCGGAGTGTGGTTTGAATGCCGCTTCTCTGATTGGTCGCCGCGTTCAGCACCGACCATCAGAATAGCGGCACTCGCCATGGCGCACATTCTATTTCAAATATGGTGCCATGGCGCGAGACGCTCCTCTAATTGGTCGGCGCTGAATGCGGTGACCAATCAGAGAAGGGCATTCAAACTGCGCGCCGCTGCTCTCATTGGTCGCCGCGTTCAGCGGCGACCAATCAGAGGAGCGGTATGCACCATGCCGCACATTGTATTTGAAATATGGCGCGCGCCGCTATTCTGATTGGTCGCCGCATTCAGCACCAACCAATCAGAAAAATACTGCGGCTTGGCGCTCGGTTTGAATCCCAAGCAGGGCACCACCGCAGGTAGCTGCGGCTGAGCTCCAGTTAGCGGCTTGCGCTGCATCCACAGTCTGCCGGACCGTGCATACCTGCGGAAGCTGCGTCGAGCTGCAAATTGGCGTGAAATTTTAATGTTCAGCACGTGGCAATTGCATAGTCTGAGCTCATTGTTCGCCTGCCTTCAGCAGTGACCAATGAGCTGCCTCTGTGTGGCGTGCGATTTCGGCGACAGACACACTCAAAAAACAATGCAACATGAAATGGAAGCATGATTTGTCCTACGTAATGAATGCACAGGTTCCTATTAATCTAAATGATATTTATTCCAAATCATTTGTTCATTATATCCCCAAGTATGTCAACAAAAAAAGTATCTGTTTATGCAGAGGTGTATGTTCACTGCATATCTTCTTCTTTGATAGAATTACATTCTGACCCATTTTTCAATCCTGCATGATATTATGGTGTTATTGGCCGAATCAGAGTACCCGCAATATATACATTAATATTATATCAGAAAATTTGAAATAAAACTACAAAATTTCATTAAGTAAAATTACACCTAAAGCTTTGTCCAAGTGAGACTGGTGTTTGATATCCTTGAAAACACAGCAATGATTTGAACAAATTACAGGTATAAAAGGAAGATTCGGTAAAAATGTGGTCACCCTAATTTGTCAGCAAGCTGTTCATCTTCAGATGTGTTAAATTATTGAAATGCTTAACTGAATGTTTTCCAAAGTATGGTTACCAAGACTAACTATGTAAGGTCGCTAAATTCTGACATGGGCAACTGTAAAACTGCCCCTTAAAAGTCTTGCAATAAATACGTGGTTTAATTGAAAATCACATCAGCTCAGTGTTCATCTGCATTACAAGGTGCTTACGTCAGAAATCTGGTCTAAACTTCTTATATTCCTTGTGCAATTCAGCAGTTGCACAAATATATTGCAACTTTTTGCATTTACACACCGGTCCTTGTCAACTACAGAAATATGGATTTGGCATGTCCGCCCTTCAAATTCATCATAAGTTCAGGAACTTACTCTAGAAATGTGCGCCTGCTACACTTCAGAGTATTTTCTCCCTTGAAGTCTATCTACTATATAATTGTCTAGCGGCAACTTCCGTCTGAGGCCGAATTAGCGCACCAGCGCTCTTTGGCCGCGGCGGCGGCGACCAATGAGCGCAGCTTATGCAAAAGAGGCGCGGGATTTCGGCCTCAGAGACATGCTGCGCTGTCACCCTCCTCCTGCCCGCACCCGCCCACTGGAGCGCATAAAACTCTGCCAAGGGGCCCCGCTCCACACAGCCAAAAGGGTATCAACATCCTGTGCCCACACACCCACACCCTCTGCCCATCCATACCGCGGCGGCTCCATGCCGGGATGCGCACCGCCGGTAAGTTCGGGACGCGCGTTACACGGCATGGGAGTGGGGATGGCCATACCAGCGGTGCAGCCTGCGGTACCACGAGTCTCACCACCACTCCGGGGCTCGCACATATCCAGACTCTGTTCTGGCCCATCACTTCAGTGCCGCCCAATCTATGATCTACGGCTGAGGCTACCAATGACGCACACCCAATCACGGAGCCTCTCACCGCCACAAAACCTTGCCCACTGCCTATGACAGAGCGCAAGGGGTGGCTTAAAACCACGCCCCCTCATGACACACGCGTTCCCCCAATAAGCACATGGCACCCACACAAAGGCCACGCCCTCCCATGGAACACTGGAGCCATCTATACAATGCCTAGGTCACTATTAATTACCTGCCCCTTCCCCCTCCTCCCTCCTCCTATCCCACCCCCTCCCCACCAAAGGGGGGGCCGCACAGAGCCCACACACTATCTCAGTAGCCTGCCATTAATAGTAATTCTGTCCTCATTGGGGCTCACAATCTACATTCCCACGCACACAGATGCCGCCGCACACACACGCCGCTGCACACTCACGCCGCCGCACACACACGCCCCTGCACACACACAGATGCCGCCGCCGCACAAACACATCCCTGCACACACACAGATACTGCCGCCGCACACACACGTACCTGCACACAAATGCCCCTGCACACACACCACCCCCCCCCCGCACACACGTCCCTGCACACACACGCCCCTGCACACTCACACCGCCACACACACATGACCCCGCACACACACACCACCACACAACACCCCCCTGCACACACACACTGCCGCACTCACACTTCCCTGCACACACACGCCCCTGCACACACACGCCTCCGCACACACATGCCCCTGCGCACACACACCGCCGCACACACACGTCCCTGCACACACACGCCCCTGCGCACTCATGCTGCCCCACACACATGCCGCACACACACAGATGCCACCGCCGCACACACACACCGCTGCACACACGTTCCTGCACACACACGCCCCTGCACACACACACTGCTGCACACACACGTCACTGCACACACACGCCCCTGCAAACACGCTGCCGAACACACACCCTTGCACACACACGTCGCTGCACACTCACGCCGCCACACACACATGCCCATGCACACACACAGATGCCGCACAATGTCCCTGCACACACACCATCGCAACGTCCCTGCACACACACGCTGCTGCACACACGCCGCCGCACACACACGCCCCTGCACACACACAGAACCAGAACACACACAAAGCCGCTGCTCTCACACACCACCGCACTCACGCTGCCACACACTGATGCCGCTGCACACACACACCCCTGCACACACACAGATGCCACCGACACACACACGTCCCTGCATACACACACGCCGCCGCTCACACATACCGCCGCACTCACACTGCCGCACACTGATGCCGCTTCACACACATGCAGCCGCACACCCCCACACGCCACCGCACACACGCTGCCGCACACACAGATGCCACTGCACACACAAGCCGCTGCACACACAGACACCGCCGCACACACATGCCCCTGCACACACAAGCCGCCACACACATGCCGCCGCACACAGATGCCGCCGTACACACCCCCCCTCCACACAGGTGCCGCCGCTCACACACTCCCCTGCACACCACACACCCCGCGCACACACGCCGCCGTGCAGAGACGCCGCCGCACAGACGCCGTTGCACACTCACGCCGCTGCACAATGACGCCGCCGTGCACACATGCCACCGCACACACACGCCGCCGCACACACAAGCCACCACACACACACGCCGCCACACACTGACACCGCTGCACACAGACACCTCTGAACATTGGCACTGCTGTAGCTATTTATCTACTAAATAAATGGCTTATTGTGTCTTTCTTTCTGTAACGGAAATCCCAGGTCGCTGATTGTTGGCATCCGGCAGGCCACGACCAATCAGTGACGTGGGATTTCCTTCACAGAGAAATAGACACAATTAGCCAGCGGCCACAACTGACACTGACAGCGGAGGTTAGGGCGCCTCCGGGGATTTACTGTCCGCCCGGGGACAGCGGAGTACTGGAGGAGAGAGGGAGAGCAGGGGGACTCCCCACCTCCACCGACCCGCCACCTCCACCAGCCCGCCACGTGAGTCTCCCCAGTGCGTGTCTGTCTGCCCGGGGTCAGCGGCGTGCTGGAGGAGAGAGGGGGAGCAGGGGGACTCGCCACCTCCACCGGACCGCCACCTTCACCGGCCTGCCACCTCCACTGGACCGCCACGTGAGTATCCCCAGAGCGTGCCTGTCCGCCCTGGGACAGCTGTGTGCTGGAGGAGAGAGGAGGAGCAGGGGGACTCGCCACCTTCACCAGACTGCCACCTTCACCGGACCGCCACGTCAGTGTCCCCAGAGCGTGCAAGAAGCCTACAAGAGAGAAAGGGAGCAGGGGGACTGAAGCCGACAGGAGAGGAGGGGAGCAGGAGGCAGGAGGGGGACTGGCGCCTGGAGGAGAGAGGGGGAGCAGGAGGGGGACTGGCACCTGGAGGTGGGGGGGAGCAGGGAGGAAGGAGGAGGGCTGCAACCTGGAGCAGAGGGGGGAGCAGGGGCAGGAAGAGGACTGGAGCCTGGGGGGCAGGAGTAGGACTGGAGCCTGGGGGAGCAGAAGGAGGACTGGAGCCTGTAGCAGAGGGGGTTAGCAGGAGGGCAGGAAGGGGACTGGAGCCTGAAGCAGAGGGAGGGAGCAGGGGGTCTAGAATACCCGATGCGTTAGAATCGGGCTACCATCTAGTACAGCATAAGCACAGAAGCATTTAAATCAAATAAACAAAGAACAAAGAAAATGATATCTAGTCTTAGAAACAAAATATGTATAAAAAAAGAAAGTAAGTGCATGGCAAACACGCAAGTACAATACATTGGTGCCCAGTAAAATTCCGATCTCTCGGCTAGACAGACACCTAAAAAAGCAGAATTTGGTACAGAAATAACACAATCATAAACTGAAAAAATATCCTTTTCTTCTATATTAGTCCTTTACAAATATAGAAATTTCAAAACGTATTAAAATTACTCATTTTCCCGATGAGTCAAGACACAACATTTTCTTTGAAGAACAAATGTCCCACTTTGTGGCGCAGCTTTGTCACTAAATGAGGTGTAATGAACCCACAACATTCAACGACTAAACAGGATGCCTAGCAACACGCTCAATGCTACAATCGCTGTCACTACAGAACTCTGGCAAAGTGAATTTCACTTGTCAAGGATAGTGGAATAAAGTACAGCTCTGGCAGATCTACACAATTATCCTTCCTCTCTTAACCGCATAACAATATAAATCTTGTTCTAAAAGCGAGACCATGTGACCTGACGGATCTGGCCAGATGTACAAGCCACAGCCATCACGAGATAGTTAAAAGAATGTCATGACTTAATTTTACTTGAATACATGTTAAGCTGTCAGGGTGATTCACTGTCACCCAGAAAATAAGATCAGATCATCTTCTTGCTTGCAATCAGGTGTCTTATTGAAAGAGCTAACAAATTAAGCTGTTACCTCAGCAAGAAGGTTCAAATGGCAAATCAATGAATATTGTCTAACACAATAACCTGTCACCTCATACAACAAGCTGCATGGCATGATGTGCAAGAAAAGAAGGTACTCATTTTATTTCCATCTGCTGCAACATTTGTGTCCTAATTGCTTAATTAGCCAATTAGAAATTCATAAGAGCTAAAGAGAACCCTGGAACACAGCTGCTTTTCTACACTCGGCATGTAAATCTGACAGTAAAGAGCTTGAATATGTTCATAAATCAGGTTTATGCAACAATATGTCTACATAGAAGTCTAAAGATTATACATCTGCCAACCTACTTGTTAGGTCACTTTGGTCAATAGGAAACAGTTACATCTGCACTTGCTTAGGCAATAGATTAGGGATTCGGAAGTACTGCTCTACTGCGACATGTATCCAAGTCTGGACATACTGTTTTCTTCCTTATGTCATTATGGAACTAATCCTAGGTGGGTAGTGTATTGAAGTACTTTATAAACAGGTTTTGAAATAATATGTCCCTTGGAAGTGAATAAAAATAGCCAAACACATTCTTGGCCACTTTGCTATATGGAGCTTGATATAGCAGTTGGTGACCACT
The DNA here is from genome assembly GCA_033576535.1 of Allobates femoralis. Taxonomy (NCBI): domain Eukaryota; kingdom Metazoa; phylum Chordata; class Amphibia; order Anura; family Aromobatidae; genus Allobates; species Allobates femoralis. The sequence goes on from JARQOC010000001.1 coordinate 443,151,425, forward strand.
CTACAGACAGAGCCCTGTTATTAACAATAAGTGGGGTCCTGAACATAGGACATCACACTTTATGGCCCACATTGCATGTGATAAATGTCAATAATGTGGTAGCCCCTTTAATAAGTTGTTTTAGAGCATGTACTGTACTATACAAACGTTTTAGACAGGTGTGGAAAAATTCTGGATTGCAATAATACTTAAAAACTAGAAGTGTTAATAGTTTTTATCAAGTAACAAAATACAATGTAAAAGAACAATAGAGAAATCTAAATCAAATCAATATTTGATGTGCCCACCCTTTACCATCAAAACAGCATCAATTTTTCTAGGCACTCTTGCACACAGTTTATGAACGATCTTGGCAGGGAAGTTATTCCAAACACCTTGGAGAACTAGCCACAAATCTATGGATGGAAGTTTCTCCAAATCCTGTTTTCTTTTAATGTAGTCCCAGACAGACTCGATGATGTTGAGATCTGGACAGAGATCAGGGCAGACTTATCCATGATTCTATACCATTAAGGAGCCATCTTATTGGCTCTAAATATATTCATCGGCAGGACTACAACCCCAGACCTACAGTTAATGTCATTAAAAACTATCCTAAGTGAAAAGAAGAAGAATGAGTCATGGAAGTGGTAATATGACCACATGGCGCCCAGATCTGAACATCATGGAGTATGTATTGCATTCCCCAGGAGAGAAGGATTTGCAAAAGCCTACAGCCATTGACTTGTGCACAGTTTGGATGTTTGGAACAGCCTCCCTGCCAAGTTCCTTCAAAACCTAGTGCAACTATACTTCATACTTAGGAGGACTCAGCTCAACTACTGTATATATTACATGGTTACTAATTTATTGCAATGTATGCATCCAATATTGGCATTGAAAAGGATATTCTCAAGTCTGAAAGCTATTCACAATCCATGGCATAGGGAGTATGATTCTGAGAACTGATGATGTGAAGAGCCCAGTGTGAATGAAGTGATGGCCAAGCATGCACACTGCTGGTCTATTCATTTTAATGGGACAGCCTGCGATAGCTGAGTACTACAATCAGCTGGTTTCTTATTCCATAAGAATCTATAGAGTAGCAATGCGCATAATCAACCTGTGCTCCATTCACATGGGGCTCCAGTTCTGCGTAGTAGTGGGGATACAAGTCAGGGGCTGGCTAGCCCAGGGGGCAGAGGGGCAGATGCCCCCCAGGCCAGTAGTCAAGCAGCAATTTTGGGGCCGACTGGCCATTTGTCATGTTGGTCTGGGATGCTCCTTTAAGCTCACTGCTTATGGGCCACTGCTGTATGCTTCCCCCCAGGCCAAAATTTGCCAGGGAGCCCCTGATACAAATGGTCAATCCCCCAGAGATTGGGATGTTATCAATACCTTTCATACTACTTTAAAATACCATGCAGGTTGAAATATCTGTTGTTATCCTCTTATTACCTGAAATAAAATCTACATATACAAATAAATTATTTGGACTTGTATGATGCAAATACGCAACAGTAGGCATCAAGGAGTTATGCAGATATTGAGTACATCTTTTTGAGATATACAACAGGTATACAACCTCAAAGAGTTGTTTCACTACTATGATACTAACAGCATAAAATAGCTCATCAATATCAGATTGAAGGGGGTATAACAACTGGCATCCCCGCTGATCAGCTATACTTATCTGGATGTAAGCAGTTGCAAATATCCACAGCATGCACAGCAACTGCTTTGTTGTCACTGCCGAGTACTTCAGATCAGGTCTCATTCAAATATGAATGGGACATCAACATCATTGTGAAGCACCTTTTTAACTATTACATGTAGGACAAGTAAGGTGAGCAGCTACTACAAAAAAAGCAGCTGATAGATCCTGCTATCTATTAAAATGTATGTAAGGAACCATGAGGATGAAAACTGGAGTCACCATTACAAGTGGATTGTTAGTGGTGTTGTTCGAAAATGACCTAATTGAGAGGAAGGGACCTTTGCCCACCGGTCTCTATCCCTTTCTATCTGTGGAAGAACATATGTATTTCTATGCAGGCACACACATGGTGACCCATTCCTAGGAAGTTAAAGAAGTAATATTAGGTGGTGTGATTACATAATAAATACCAGAAATTTTACAGCAATGGTAAGAAAATATGGATTTTATAGGCAGGAGTTACTCTTATCCCGCCAATATACATGCTTGCCAATGTCATGTAAAAAAAAAATCCTATCTTACAGGTTGCACAGCAAATTAATTCAATTATGTTATATATTTAGGATAAAAGAAAATTTCATAATCATTTAATGAAATCTTTTCTTCTTATTATAAGTAAGAAGATTTACAGGAAGCATCTGAAAAGCAATTCATATATGGAACAAAAGGTGAACTGCCCACAGTAAAGTGGCAGCATGACAGTGCGGGGAAGAATCTCAGGGACAGCACTTGTGTACAGAATTCAGACTTACGGGAGAGGCTAGCCCCCGATTGTCTGACGCCTGGAGCTTGTGCTCACACATTACTGGCTCGCTTTATACAGCATAATTGATACATTCTTTGCACAAATAAATCACACTGGGATTTTATTCTCAAATATTTTCCTGCTGCAGAGAATAACATGATTTCACGATTGCAGGGCATTTCTCTAAAACAAGTAGAGAAACATTTAGACAGAAAAGTAGCTGTCAGTACCCTTCTAGTGATAACACATGAAAGGGAGTGAACATTTTGGTCTCCAAACTCAGCCTCAAGGGACAAAAAACTGTCATTATATGCCATCGGCAGGGTTCTAAGTACACAGCATATCTGTATCTCAGCGAAGTACGTATGAATATAAACCTATGCTGTCCTCAAGATCTCAGCATAGGCATCACATTTTAAAAAAGATTTCCACATTTTTTAAATGAATGTCCTTTCCCTTGGAGAAGCTATCAGCTCAACATTTGTAGACAACCTGGTTTTCTGGCTGAATGGTTGGAGGTCTAGTGCTGATTTGCTCTTCATAGTTTACTCTGTTGCATATGACATAGCTCTCTACTATTAGTAGCTTAGTTTTGTAGATCAGTCCCATTCATTGAGTGGGACAAAGGTGTAAGACAACTCACCACGGTACAGAGCTGTGCAAGATAAAGGTTGGATTCTGTTGAGCATTTGAAAATCATCCACTTTTCATTCAGTAAAAAAGAGACAAGTTTTCATCTGTGCTGTCATTTGTGTACCATCCATATGTCCATTCTCTACATCTATAAAGCACGTATAATTTAATAAATAATAAAAGTCCAAATACAGCTTATGGTAAAGGGGTATTCTCAAGTTTCTAAATTGCTTTAACTAGTTAAACAGCCTAAATATTAGCAAGTTTGTGATTTACTTGCTTTTTCTACCTACTGTCATACATCTGCAATGAGAGTTTTTTTTTATCTTTTATAGTGTACAGCTCGTTTAAATGGAGCTTAGCCTCAATATCAAAACTGAGAGTGGGCATAACTCAACATTCCAGTCAGCTGTCTCCAGCCCACTGATTTCTATACAGCAATTACCTGCTCCTACTCCCCTCTTCTCATCTTCTGAAGAGATACAGTTATACATCACCAGCAGAGCAGCTGCTAGAGCAGGTTTCCTAACCACACTTTCTATTCTTGCTGTCAGCGCTGTGGAGTTGGTAAACCAAACCACCGACTCAGACTCCAACTCCGACTCCTTCTCCTTCATACATGGCTCATGGTAAAGTGATACATTTATTGTACTACAATGTGAACATCAGGCTTTAATCATTATTATAATACAATAATCAAGCTATTTATATAGAACATAAAAATAATTTATAATAATATTATTAAGCACATACTACACTGTACTCCTGACCTAAATGTATTATATTTTTTAGGAGCCAGTCCATTTTCTACCGACTCTAACTCCAACTTATCAAAAATGGGATCCGACTCCGACTCCACAGCCCTGCTTGCTGTGCTATGTGCTTGTTCAAATTCCCAATTATCTCTTTGTGTAAATACAGTCACAGTGTACACTCCAGAACTAAAAACTGAGGGCTGAAATTGTTTATAGCAGATCTTGTGCTGAGCTGTAGTCAACTTATACTATTGTTCTACTATTCATTAAAGCTATGACTCAAGAAGAAGAGCCCGTCTTGCTAGAAACCAGTAAGGAAACTAAGAAGACTGCAATGCTCCAAACTGCTCAAAATCCAACTTGAGAATACCTCTTTAATAACTGTAATGGATATACTGTATGAAAAAAAATGAATGACATATGGGTAGTATCCCTTGCTTGTTTTTTTTGCACACCCTTTAACCTATTAACGACAGCCTTACGTCTCTAGACGTCAGGTGTTGTTACCCCCGTGTTTGGAGTGAGCTCCGGCGTGGAGCTCACTCCAAACCTCCCACATCTCAGCTGATCTCACTAGCTGAGATGTGGGAGAAACAGCACCAATCGGTCCCGCCACCGATCGGTGCTGTTTAACCCCTTAGATCCCGCCCTCAATCTCTGAGAGCGGGATCTAAGGGAGCCGGAGCGTGCAGCGCGCGCTTACCGGGCTCCAGGGGAGATCTCGCGATAGTATCGCGGGATCTCCCGTGCTGACGTGACAGGCCAGGGTCCTGGCTTGACCCTGGAACCTGTCATTGAGCATTTCCTGCTTGTGGTTGGCAGGGGCTTCCAACCACAACAGGTCCGCGATTCTGACTCATACAGAGGAGCTGCAGCTCCTCTGTATGTGTCAGAAGCGATCGGACTGTGCAGCGGGGTGCCTCTCTATGGGGCAGTGTAAAATTAAGAATTAATAAACAAATAAAGTTTTTGCAAAGTTGAAAAAAAAAAAAAAAACATAAAAGTTCAAATCACCCCCCTTTTCTCCCATCCACAATAAAAGTATTAAAAAATTAAATAAAATACACATATTTGGTATCGCCGCGTTCAGAATCGCCCGATCTATCAATATAAATAATCAAATAATGAGAGCCGTAAACTGCGTAGCGCAAAAAATGGTTCAAACGCCAAGATTAAGTTTTTTTGGTCGCTGCAACAATGCTAAAAAATGCAATAACGGGCGATCAAAACAGCGCATCCACCCAAGTATGGGTGAGATGCAAAAAATAAGCCGTCACCCAGCCCCAGATCGCGAAAAATGAGGACGCTACGGGTCGCAGAACATGGCACAAAAAGTGCAATGGTTTTTTTTTTTCATGCTTTTGAATTTTTTTCCACCACCTAGATACCAATAAAGGCATACATGTTTGGTATCTACAAACTCGTACTGACCCGAGGCATCGCACCGTCACGTTGGTTTTACCATATAGTGAAGACGCCGACTAAAAAATCCAAAAAACAAACATGTAATTGCACTTTTTTTGCAATTTCACTGCACTTAAATAAATTATTGTATCTGAAAGTACAACCCGTCCCGCAAAAAACAAGCCGTCATATGTCTATATTGACGGAAAAATAAAAACGTTATGGCTCTTGGAAGCCAAGGAGCGAAAAAACGAAAATGAAAAATGACAAATTTCTTCGTCACTAAGGGGTTAATAATTGGCGAGTTTAACCTAAAATATGGAGTAAATGCATGATGTGATATTTTATATGGAGACCATTGTTCCATGTCTAAAAATATTCATACAGTGACATGCAATGGTCTGTGTGCAGTACGTATGCTATCTGATTTCAATATAGATAGCACACAGACCAATTATAAATTTGTCTGAATGAGTCCAACAATGAAGGAGATGCAACACTAGAAAAAGCCCTGTAGCATCTTTAACCCTTCACGACATTCGCAGTACATCTAAGGTGCATATCGGAAATGGGTGTATGGAGCAGGTTCACGGGCTAATGGCTGTATATTACAGCTAGGGCCTGCCACTAACAACAGCTGATAGAGCAGAGCTCTGCTCCTGATTGTTAACCTGTTAAATCCCACTGTCAAACTCTGACAACCGGTGTTAACACACTCTGGCACAGAGGCGCGCCATTTCAGCTTCCATCGGTTCACCTGTGATATGATCGCAGGTCACTGATGGGTTGCTATGACAGTTGCCTGTGGTCGAGTGCAAAGGAGATTGTGATGCTTGCTATACATAGAAATGTTGGGGTAATGCTGTAAATAGCACAAGTGATCAGATGATCGCAGGTATAGTCCCCTAGCAGATTAAAAATGCATTCAAGTAGTAACAAATGTTATAGTATGTTATAGTTGATCATCTGCACCAATGCAATATTGTATGGGGGGGGGAATGAGGTTATAACTTTTCTAATATGTTGTTACCGGAGTATTGATCTATGTTCTGTCTCTTGATTTATGTGATGAGGATTTTCTTGCTTTACATGATAAATCATTTATATTTTTCTAAATTCAATTAATTAATTGAAAATGTACCTGATTTAAAAAAAAGTTTTAAAAAACAGAGAAAAAAAAAACCCAAACAAAAAGTTCAAATTAAAAGGACAGAAAAAAAAAATAACAAAAATGTAGTGAGCGATCAAAACGTCATATTTGTACCAAAATGGTATTGGTTAAAACGGTTTACACCGCAAAAAATGATTCATCGACCAAAAAATTAAAACATTACTTTTTTTTACCACTAAAATAATTTTAAAATAGACATTTGGTATCGCCAGAATTGTCTGACGAGAAGAATAATTTTGCACAGTCATTATTACCACAAAATATACTATGTAGAAATCATTCCCCAAAAAATGTCAGAATTGTGTTTTTTTCACAATTCCTCCACATTTGGAACTTGAATGGTGTCATGCAAAAGTATATCTCATCACACAAACAACAATCCCTCATATGTCTATGTGGACAGAAAAATTAAAAAAAGTTATGGCTCTGGAAAAAAAGTAAGAAAAAACTAAAGCAGTCCACAGCGTGAAAGTTAAACAGCTGATTTGCGGGAGTGCTGTAAGTTGGTCCAACACTGATCTAATATTGGTGGGTTACTCTAAATATAGGCCATCAGTTTCAAAGAACCAGAAAAACCCTTAAAGGGGTGGTCCCACAAACAAAGTAAATTTCGATTAGTAGATCTTGGGATAATAATGAGTTTCACAATTGGATGCAATAAAAAATGTTCCTGTGCTGAGATAATATGATAAACGTACATACTCTATATACCGTATGTTTATTTGCTATGCAGAGCTGCTCCAGTTTGTGGTCTGCACAGGGCAGGGGGAGAAGCATACGTCACTTATGATGAGAGAATATACAGATGAAGCAGTAGGGATAAACAGCAGATAATTTCTGAGTTAACACATTTCTTTGTTTTATCACAGGAGTCAGAGTTCTGCATCAACAGTCCTATGATCTCATCATACATCAAGTCAGTGACATATAAGATCGGCACCTGCTGGACCTCCTATGGCACTGACTTGATGTATGATGAGCTCAGAGAGCTGGAGACAAGACACAAAGATTAACTCAGCATAGGAGCATTTTTTTAACACATCTAAGGCTACTTTCACATCAGTGTTTCTTGGCACTTGCGGTTTTGCCGCAATCCATGCAAATCCGCACTAGTGGCAATGGACAAAAATCGCTGCTAGCAGCAGTTTTTTCCCGAAAGTGCAAAACCACAAGTGCCGCACATGTCTACAAGTCCCATAGGGAATGCATTAGGCCAAACGCAGTCTTGCCGTAAGTGTTCCGATAGGCGGCAGATGTGGCAAAATGCCAGTTCTGGTGCTAATGCCAAGAAACGCTGATGTGAAAGCAGCCTAACTGTGGATGGTATTCTAAGATCTATTGATTTCAATGTGCTTTGTTGGTGGGACAACCTCTTTAATACATCTATTTACAAATTTGACTTAAGCAAGAAAGACTCTGATTATTATTGGTTCACAACTGGAGTTGAGTGGATTGACCGATTATGAGTCGAATCTTGAATTCTAAAAGTCCCACTGTATTTAAAGACTCAGTGACTCAGTGATGCTTGGTTCTATTTCTCACACTGCTAAAGGCTCAGATAGTGGGCTAATGACATCAAGCATGGCTGTGCTGCCTTCCCCATAATGCAACTGCAGCTATTATGTCACATGGTCTAATGCAGCCAATTATGAGAGACATCACAGCCAGTAATGAAAGATGATTATCAGCTAAGGAGCACCATTTTATGTTTGTGCAGTGTAAGGATAGAGATCAGAATGCACATCTCATTCCAGTTAGAGATGGAAAAGGGCCATATGTTATTGTAGAGAACTGCTTTTAGTGCTGAAACAGACTGAAAATGGGATTGCAAGTATCAGTCTATGAATACTAATGCAAAGCTTCGTGTGATATATAGGGAAGTTCCATATATGAATGGTCACTCAATATAACTCAATTGATTTATTTGTGACTAGCTGGGTACCCGATGCACATGCATCGGGATTCTAGAAGAGCGAGTCTCTGACTCGCAATGGCCGCTGCGCAGCCAATGCTTCGCGCTGCTAAGGCGACTCGCCATGCCCGCTGCGCGGGCATAGCGAGTCGCCTTAGAACTGCTCGCAATGGCCGCTGCGCAGCCAATGCTTCGGGCGTATCCACATGACCACGCTGACTCGCAGCGCGAGTGCTCTCAGAAGGGGCAAAAAACCCATTCGCAATTATATAATAGATATGCTGCAGTAACAGCACATTTATAGCTGCTTTTTTTAAGTCTTTGCACACATTGCAAGCAAAGGGGGAGTATTCACTCCCTCAGTGCTAATATTGTAACTTAACCAACAACTCTGAATCCAAGGCTTCTGTGTTCCAAAAAGTGTGCTTCTGGCACTGTGAATTGGGCAAGCCATTTTCACTACAGCCACCACAACTTACTATCTGTTTATACATAGCAAGGTATGCTGTGGGTGGACATTAAAGTCAACCTGAAACCCCCCCCCAGGGCCTATTAAGCTAAAAGAGCCACCTTCAGCAGCGTCTATGCTGCATTTAGTGAATTTCCTCTTGCCAGATTCCAGCCCGCAGTGTGCACGCAGCATAACACACCACAGGGTGGGATCTGGTGCCTGTGTTATACCATGTGACCTGAGCTCTCGGGCAGAGATCACCGAGATGCCCGAGAGCTGAGAGAATGCGCCAACGCCTCTCCGAAGGAAGAGAGAAGGAGGGACCCGGACATCACAGGAGGAGGGGTAACATCAGCCAGGCATTTAGGTCCTTGAAGGGGAGTACACCTCCCCGACCTAAAGTAATATCTTATAAAGTGTTTATTTCGGTGTCCCAGGGGGTAGAATAATAAGAGCCACCTTCACAAAATGCAGCATAGGCACTGATGAAGGTGGCTCTTTTAGCTTAATAGGCCCTGGGGGGGGTGACAGGTTCAAATTAATAAGGCTTTGTTGGCGTTATAAAGCTCAAAATAAGTTCAGTACACTCCTACGATACCTCTGAGTGTTAAGTAATTTTTTGTAGGGTAATTAAAATAGATGTTTTTTAATATTGTGATTTGCAGAATTTTTTTTTCAATGTACATTTAATTGGGGGGGGGGGAAACAAAGCAGTTAGTTCAAATATCAAAGGATCCACTTCCATATTTTCATAACACTAAAAGATATAAATTACTCTAAATAAAAGCATTGGATTGACACTGACTACATGTACATCAAATGTTCAGTTATTCAACAGCTCTGTATATCTGGCAGTAATATCAGTGCTGAAGCTATGGCTGGTAATGCCATCAACCGCTCACAGCACACACTGAAAACACATTTAGTGCTTGGCATAATCCCTGAGAAGTGACTGCTTGATTTACTGCCTGAACTTCATCTTAAAGTCATAGATTCTGTGCAGGTTTATAAATGAATGGTTACATCAAATGTATTATATAATACTTAAAATTATCCAGATTTTAATATTTATGAAAGGCCCATAACTATTGCTATTAAAAAGTACACATAAAGATAGGATGATATTAGGTAAAAAAATAAAAATAAATCAATGATTTGCTTTAGTGGCAGCCTCTGAACCTCAGGAGTGACATTCCTGTAGACCAGGGGTCTCCAACTCCAGGCCTCGAGGGCAATAGGTCATGTTTTTAGGATTTTCTTAGGGCCACGTTACACACACAGATATCTGTGCAGATATTGTTCACAGATGTCTCGTTGCAGTGAAATCATGGACACATTGTTCCATTTGTGCAAGGCTACAAAATGTAACATTGTGTGCATGATTTCACTGCAACCAGAGATCTGCGAACAATATCTGCACAGATATCTGTGTGTGACTTGGCCCTAAGTATTGCACGGGTGATAATATAATCACCGGCACTGGTGATGATACCTACACCTGGCCAATACTAAGCAAATCCTGAAAACATGACCTATTGGCAGCCCCCGAGGCCTGGAGTTGGGGACCTCTGCTGTAGACTATAAAATAGAGGAACCCAGAGTAACTACAGTTTCTAGCATCTGCATAGATATGGGAGCTCTTGTATATGATCATAACCACAAGTGAATATATTACTCATGGCTCATACATCTGAAGGAGATGATGAGAAAAACAATCCAGTATGTGTAGCTACAGGTGACCAAATGGAAGAATCAACAGGTATTTCTATAGGTTACTGAAGTAAACTAGGCTTCACTCAGGTATCTGTTTTTCACCTACATCTTCTCTCAATGGTTTTCACAGAAAGATCAAGTACCCATTATATTCTATAGAGATGTTCACATCTGTTTTTTTTTTTTTTTGCTGACTGCGTATCTGCGAAAACAACATGGAGACGTGTCCATTTGTGATACACATCATGCATACTCAGACTACCCATGCAAGGATGTATCAGTGTGCTGTCCATGATTCATATTGCAAAGGTCAAGAGAAACTTTGTAATGTATTTTTCATATAAAAAAATCACTGATAAAACACTGTAGAAAAACTGACAGACTGACCAAACACTGAAGAGACTGGAATCCAAAGCACTGAGGAAAAATGGTCTATGTCTTAACATGAAATAAAAAGAATGGACATCTGAAGGAGACTAGGCATGTAATTGTTTGACACTCTTTAAATCAACCAAACAGAAATTATTAGTATAAATAAATACCAGAACACTAACCAAGTGATTTGGTTCTTTGGTAGGTTAATTAGAGGTGAGGAGATCCAGCAAAATTCAAATTTGCCTGTTTATGTGTTTTTTTTCACTGGAAATTCTAATTTAATGTCCCTTATCTCCAGACTGCAGAGCCTAATAAACATAGTAATAAAATCTTTAAACTTACCTCACCGCTGTCCCCTCCAGCCCCTCTACTCCACACCACCATCCTTTGGTCCTCATCGTGTCTTCAGATCGGCGTCAGCTGTTCTGTATTTTTCGTGGCCATGGTCGTTTGGCTGAGACTTTCAAGGTTTGCTAAGCTCAGATGGTTCTGCACATGCACAAGTGACATCATGTGCTGTAACCATTGTGGGCACATACACAGAGCCATCTGACTTCAACTCCAATCTGAAGATGTGACAAGGACCGGATGGGTAAAAGTAAGAAGTGGAGAGGCCGAGTGAGTTTTTTTTTAAGTAATATTTTGATGGCCTTTTATGATTTACAAGCAAATTACCAAAAATATGCATTTTGGGAAATACTGATCTTTGTAATAATTAAGTATAAGTCGGTTTCACTAAAATTTATTTGCCTACCTCTAGGATTAAAATATAACATTTTATAACCACCAACATAAATGTCACCATATCAAACACTTGGCAATGCTTCAACACATTATCAAATACATGTACTGCAGCTGACATACTGAACTAGATGTCAGGATAGATGCATACTGTAAAGAGATAAATCTCAAATCAACCATATGACTTGCTAGTCTCCTGCCTTTTTTTCTTGTATTCTTCATGACATAACAACACTTTTCTTAGAACTCTACATTGCACTGTTCCGGTGTTATTCTTGGGGAAAAAAATGACAATTTGGTGTTACTATTCCCTTTGTCAAAGGAGTGTGTCATAATTCGAAACGTACAGCTTGGGCGGTATCAGAGCAGTAGTGGTACCGTGAACTATGAACACTCAGTTAAAAAGGTTGTCCACTACTTTAACAGTGATGACCTATCTTTAGGAGAGGTCATCAAATTTTGATCGGCCGGGGTCTAGCACCCAGCACCCCTGCTAATCAGTTTTTCTTGGTGCCAGTGAAAGCATCAGGTGGCCGGATATGCTCAGTTCCAGAGCTGCTCCGTCCTATGATAGTGGCCGCGGCTGTGTACTACATAACCGCATCCCAGTAGAGGCCACTATCAGAAGATGGAACATCTCAGAAACTGAGGATCTCTGGCCACCTGTTGCCGACAGCTGGTCAGTGAGGGTTCCAGGTGTCAGAACCCAGCCGGACAAACATTGATGACCTATCCCAAGGATAGGTCATCAATGTTAAAGTAGAAGAAAACCTCTTTAACATATTCTGAGACAAATTAAAGAGAAGCACAAAATATGAAAAGAAGCTTCAAAATTGTTATGTATTATATAACATTATTTCCTACGACAGACATGTAATGGGTGGTGGGTGATTCGCCTAATAAATTATTTACTTGCATGTACCGATTTATACAGTCATATGAAAAAGTTTGGGCACCCCTCTTAATCTTACTCTTTTTTTTTTGTTTGTTTAAAATTGTTTTTTTGCAACAGCTATTTCAGTGTGATATATGTAATAACTGATGGACACAGTAATATTTCAGATTTGAAATGAGGTTTATTGTACTAACCAAAAATGTGAAATATGCATTATTTCAAAATTTGACAGGTGCAAAAGTATGGGCACCCTTCTGATTTTCATGATTTGAATACTCCTAACTAAAATAGGTGCACCATGTGTAAATACGTGGATATGGGTGAAACCTTTTGCAACAATCGAACTGGGAAGCAATATAGAATATCTACCTATATCAATTGTAACACATCCCACGTAGTATATATGGCTACGTGTAGTAGCTGTAATAAATATTACATAGGTTGCACTATCAGATCCCTTAAGGTAAGGATGTCGGAGCATATTACAGGGGCAAATCCCAATTCAAAGGCCTATAGAACGGGCCTGTCAGGTTTATCGCGCCATTTCAGGGATTTCCATGCAGGGGACCTTAAAACTTTAAAGATCAGGGGCATAGAGAGGATACCCCGTCCATATAGGGGGGGTAATTGGGAGAAAGCACTACATAACCAGGAAAAATTATGGATCCTGCGGCTTGATGCACGGATTCCACAGGGTCTGAACTATAGATCTGATTTGTTATACTTTTATTGATCCTGCACCCTATGTCTCTTTTATGGTATTTGTTCCTTTGTATAATGTTTATTGAGTGCACTTGCAATACGATGGCTATACATAATGTATGAATAATTCATTGGGAAAGGAGGTATATGTTTATGTATTCTGTGAATGAAATCTTAGTGGGATCCCCCTACTGTTATGTGGTTGGAGGATTATACCCTTTCTCTTGGAATATACTATTTCTAAAATGTAATAGCCTTGCAGTTGGTAACTTACAATAAGAAATAAAGATCTTTGTTGTAGTTATCCTTAGATCTCTACACCTGTAAGTTTACCATGTAATTGCATTACTAATATATCAGTTCTTTGCTCTGTTCTTCCCCCTCTCCTCCCCCCTCTTCTTTTTTTCTTTTTTACTTTCTGTTATCAGCTCTTCTCCTCTCTTTCCCTCCCCTCCCCTTCTTCCCCCCCCCCCCCCTTTTTTTTTTTTTTTTTTTCCCCCTCTTTTACTTTCTGTTACCAGCTCTTTTCTTCTCTTTCCCTCCCCTCCTTTTCTTCCCCGTTTTTGTGTTTTTTTTTTTCCCTCTTTTACTTTCTTTCCCTCCCCTCCTTTTCTTCCCCATTTTTTTTTTTTTTTCTTTTCCCCTCTTTTACTTTCTGTTATCAGCTCTTTTCTTCTTTTTTCCTCCCCTCCCTCTCTTCTTCCCCATATTTTTCCTTTTAACTCTTTTAGAACCTGCAGGTATGTGATTGGTTAGAAATAATTGATGTATATTTGTCACACATGCGAGAGGGGGCTGTTTTTTGCTTTTAAATTGTATATATTCTTTTTGTCTGTATTGCCATTGTACTGACGATTAAGTGGGCTAGACCCACGAAACACGTCCAGGAGCTCCTTTGGAGCATGTGTGATTTTTAAAATCTTTGAAAATAAAAAGGAATTTTGTGGCACCGGATTCTACACCTTTTTCTATTGCTACTGGTGGTTGCCAAGCCACTTTCTGGTTTGCCTGGGAGTCCTGGGAATATTAGGTGGTTGGAGCTAACCCTTCTTTTTGATTTACAGTTCTTGTAAAGACCAGAAGTGGCAGGCCAACAAAAATATCAGAAAGGCAGAGAAGAAGAATGGTGAAAACAGTCAAGAACAATCCACAGACCACCTCCAAAGACCTGCTGCATCATCTTGCTGCAGATGGTGTCACTGTGCATCGGTCAACAATACAGCGCACACTGCACAAGGAGAAGATGTATGGGAGAGTGATGCAAAAGAAGCCGTTTCTGCATGCACGCCACAAACAGAGTCGCCTGAGGTATGGACAAGCCAGTTTCATTTTGGAAGAAGGTCCTGTAGACTGATGAAACAAAGATTGAGTTGTTTGGTCATACAACAAGGCGTTATGCATTCCAGCATTGCAAGAAAAACACTTGCTACCCACTGTCAAATTTGGGGGCGGGTCCATCATGCTTTGGGGCTGTGTGGCCAATGATGGCACCGAGAATCTTGTTAAAGTTGAGGGTCGCATGGATTCCACTCAGTATCAGCAGATTCTTGAGAATAATGTTCAAGAATCAGTGGCAAAGTTGAAGTTACGCCGGGGATGGATCTTTCAGCAAGACAATGATCCAAAACACCGCTCCAAATCTACTCAGGCATTCATGCAGAGGAACAATTACAATTATGTTCTGGAATGGCCATCCCAGTCCCCAGACCTGAATATCATTGAACATCTGTGGGATGTTTTGAAGTGGGCTGTCCATGCTCGGCGACCATCAAACTTAACTGAACTGGAATTGTTTTGTAAAGAGGAATGGTCAAAAATACCTTCATCCAGGATCCAGGAACTCATTAACAGCTACAGGAAGCGACTAGAGGCTGTTATTGTTGCAAAAGGGGGATCTACTAAATATTAATGTCACTTTTCTGTTGAGGTGCCCATACTTTTGCACCTGTCAATTTTTGAAATAATGCATATTTCACATTTTCGGTTAGTACAATAAACCTCATTTCAATCCTGAAATATTACTGTGTCCATCAGTTATTACATATATCACACTGAAATAGCTGTTGCAAAAAAATGATTTTAAACAAAAAAAAAAAGTAAGATTAAGAGGGGCGCCCAATCTTTTTCATATGACTATACATAATATATTGTTCATTTACTTGCATGGTAAAATTTCAAATTTACTATATAATCGTCTAATTCTGTCTGTCTCTCTGTAACGGAAATCCCGCGTCGCTGATTGGTCGCGCCCGGCAGGTTGCGACCAATCAGCGACATGCGCAGTCCAGCCGTGAATTGGCACGGAATTTGAACCACGCATGCTACTGTCGGGAGCCACGGGTCATCTCCTGCCACACGCAGGTCAGCGGCAACGCAGCCGGGAGATGACCGACACCAGCCGTTCATCTCCTGGCTGCTCGCAGCTGAAGTATCCTGACTGGCACTAGCTCGCTCGCTCAGTGTCACATGAAGCAGCGAACAGGCCCCGCTGTGAGATTGCTGATCATGTCAGAATAGCCTGGACCATTTTTTGATCGTTGGGACCCCGCTGGACAGCATGCTTCAGTGTGTTTCACGGAGACAACGACCTCAATACTACGCCCTAGAGTGACAGGGTCCCAACGACCGCCATATTGTTGCTGCATGGCTGGTGAGATCTGACTGCTTGACAGGTGAGATCTGACTCTTTTCTCATGTTAATTTTTTGACCAGTGGGGTAGATCCCAACCTTATTAAGTGGTGCCTTCGGTTTCGTTCCCTACTGACTGCTTGACATCTCACCAGCAATCATGTAGTGATGCTCCAGTAATCCCTGCAAGGTCGTATCGTTGTCGGGATTGCTGGAGTGTCCCCAAGTGTGACGGTACCTTACTGATCGCTCATTGCATTATTCTTAAATCTTCATAAATAAACTACATACATATTCTAGAATAGCCGATGCATTAGAATCGGGCCACCATCTAGTAGTAATATAAAAATGTTGTTGCACTTTATATAACACCAACAAGTGAGTATCCACCGATATTATAAACAGAGTATGAGCAGAATTATCTTTCTAGCTCTTTTTCTATATTTCCTAGTGTAATTTTAAACAATCTTTCTAGCTTATCAAACGATATTGTTATGTTGGAAAGCCAAGCTTTCATTTTCTAAGAATAAATGGTCTTTCTTTTAAAAGTACAATTGGTGAAGACAACACTGGAAATAGACACAATGTATCTTCTCAACCCTGGAATGTCTTTGCCTGACCTGCTCAATACCTACATATAAATGCATATCTAGACCTTCATACATATAAGATATGGTTTGAATTAGCAAGTCATCTATAAAACTGTTGCATACATAGATTTGTAAATATTTGATGCTTCATTGTAATTTTCAAGTCTTATGGGGTTTTTTCAATGAAATGCAGTTTCATATCACTACTCTATAATAATAGTTACTGTAATAAAGGCAAAGCAACAAAAACTCTTATCGCCCTAATAACAATGTTGGTAATATTTAGAAATACTTACAAACTGTAGCATCCTCTTCTAATAGTCACTGATGATTGCACGGAAACATGTAGTGTCTGCAAACTCTTCTCATTTAGGTCTGCAAAACAAGGAGATGCCTTTCATAATGGAGAAAGAATGAAGCACATTAGTAGCAGATGCAGGAATTCAAAGGAGGTCACCAAGGGTCTTCAGGGTTTTCAAGCTTCAATTGGTAAATTAGAGGATGCAGAATTTGGTGGAGCCAAAAAAGAAAACATTGTTTAACCCTTTAGATTACCCTTTCAAGTTAGAACAAAGTGATAATATATTACTTTCTTCATTAAATAGTTTTCTATACAATCGATATAAGTCTAGATGTAAGGTAACATAGATAATGTATTTAAAGATTGCAATGTATTTGTAGATAATGAAACTGAACTCAAACTATTTAATGCACTTAATATGAAGACTATGGACATTATTACAGCTTTATTTTTCCAGTATTCCTACTGATTTCTGTCCAACTGAGAATGGTGTGCAATGGACTAGTAGCCATAGACCACTAGATAGATACCATTAGTAGATACACTTCATGTCCTCAGAATTACCAACCCTCATTCTGGAGACTTTAATATCCCCATAAGCAGCCCCCACCTCCCCATCTGCATCCCAGCTCCTATCTCTAACCACGTCACTTGGCCTCTCACAGCTCTCAACCTCTGAGACACACAAGGGTGGCAACACCCTTGACCTGATCTTTACCAGGCTCTGCTCTACCTCCTCCTTAGATAACTCACCTCTTCTCTCCGACCACAACATTCTCTCCTTCTCACTTACCAACCCTCACTCACCACAGCCCACCTACCTATCAAACATCCAGAAATCTACAGGCCATTAACCCTCATGCACTCACAGACTCCCTCATCTTATCACTGTCCCCAATCTCCTCATTCTCCTGTCCAGATCTGGCAGTAAATCACTATAATAACACTCTCAGAAGCACCCTGGACCAAGTAGCACCCCTCACCCTCAGAACCTCCAAACATATAATAAAACAGCTCTGGCTCACATCACAAACTCGATTTCTCCAGCGATGTTCTAGGAGTGCTGAAGGCCTATGGAGGAAAACTCGCTCACCAGAAGACTTTATCCATTATAAATTCATGCTAAAAACCTACAACTCCGCCCTTCACCTTGCCAAACAAACTTACTTCACCACCCTGATTTCCTCACTATCTAACAATCCAAAAAACTCTTTGACACCTTTCACTCTCTCCTCAGTCCTAAAGTGCAGGCCCCCATCACCGACCTCTGTGCTGATGATCTGGCCTCTTACTTTATGGAGAAAATAGACAACATCCGCCAGGAAATCAGCTCCCAGCCTCCAAGCGCTGACCCTCCCATTCTTCCCCACATCTTCTCCAGCGCACTCTCCACATTTGACCCAGTTACAGAAGAAGAGGTTGCCAGGCTCCCTCTTTTTCTCACCCCACTACATGCAACCACTGACCCCATCCCCTCACACCTACTCCAGTCTCTCCGTCCAGTCGTCACCACTCACCTAACCAAAATCTTCAACCTCTCCCTCTCTTCTGGCATCTTCCCCTCCTCCTTCAAACACTCAATCATTACTCCATTATTAAAGAAAGCTTCTCTCGACCCATCCTGCATAAATACCTACAGATCAGTCTCCAACCTACCTTTCATCTCTAAACTCCTGGAGCATCTGGTCTACTCCCGCCTCACCCGTTACCTCTCCACTCACTCTCTTCTAGATCCATTACAGTCTGGCTTCTGCCCCCTTCAATCTACAGAAACTGCCCTCATCAAAGTGACCAATCACCTACTGACAGCAAAACGTAATGGCGATCACTCTCTGCTTATTCTTCTAGATCTCTCTGCAGCTTTTGACACTGTTGACCACCATCTCCTACTCTCTATGTTGCACTCCATTGCTATAAATGACACCGCTCTCTCCTGGTTCTCTTCCTATCTTTCTGACCGCTCTTTCAGTGTATCATTTGCTGGCTCTACTTCCCCCCCAATTCCTCTCACTATTGGGGTCCCTCAGGGTTCAGTCCTTGGACCTCTTCTCTTTCTACACAGTCCCAATTGGACACACCATCAGCAGATTTGACTTCCAGTACCATCTCTATGCTGACGACACACAATTATACACTTCAGCTCCTAACCTTACCCCTGCGGTATTAAAGAACACCAATGACTGTCTAGCTGCTGTTTCCAACATCATGTTGGCTCTGTATTTAAAACTCAACCTCTCCAAAACTGAACTTCTTTTGCTCCCGCCCTCCACTAACCTCCCTAAATCTGACATGTCTCTCTCAGTGTGCAGTACCACGATGACTCCTAGGCAGCAGGCTCACTGTCTGGGTGTCACCTCCTACATACAATCTCTCGTCCGTTCTTGTCACTTACACCTGAAGAACATCTCTTGAGTCCACCCCTTTCTTACCATGGAAACAACTAAAACCCTCACTGTGGCCCTAATCCACTCCCGCCTTGATTACTGCAATTCTCTATTAATCGGCCAACCCCTTCTAAACATTCCCCTCTACATTCCATCCTTAATGCAGCAGCCAGGATCACCTACCTTGTCAATCGTTACTCAGATGCCTCTGCTCTGTGCCAGTCATTGCACTGGCTGCCTATACACTGCAGGATAAAGTTCAAATTGCTTGTTCTCACCCACAAAGCTCTTCAGAATGCAGCACCCCCCTACATCTCCTCCCTCATCTCTGTCTATCACCCCACCCATTCTCTACGTTCTACAAATGACCTTCGACTAACTTCTGCACTAATCCAATCCTCCCACTCCTGGCTCCAAGACTTCTCCCGAGCCGCACCAATTCTATGGAATGCTCTACCCCAAGAAATCAGGACCATCCACAACTTGCATGGCTTTAGACGGTCACTAAAAACACATCTTTTCAAGGCGGCCTATCATGCTCCCCAACAAAATTCCTTTGTACTGTACATAACCCATTCACTATCACCCTCGACATAACTCTTCTTCAAATTCCACCAAACCCAAAAGGTCTACACAGATTGTCTGGTGACCATTTATGTAACTTTATTTCTATCCCCATTTCCTCAAGATGCCTGGACCATCAGTGTTATAAGCTGTACTTTGTATAACCCCTATCTCGTTGTAGATTGTAAGCAAGCTCTTGAGCAGGGTCACCCTTATTTTTTTGTTTTATCTATTGTATTGTATTTTTTACATTGATTTTATGCTTATTGTATTGTTTCCTATTATTGTACTGTTTTATTTCTCTACTGGAATTACTGTATTATATTGTGTATTTTCTTACTGCATTATAATGTGTATTTCCATCTATTACCCACTGTATTGTAAAGCGCTGCGGAATATGTTGGCGCTATATCAATAAAGATTTATTATTATTATTATAACGTACTGCTGAATTTTGCCCAGTAATGTCAAGCAGTGTAAATGTTTTTTTTCCTATTTATGAATATGATGAAAAGAATATTTACATGAATACTTTTGGGAGGTCTTGCTTAAAAGGGAATCAATCACCAGCAGTTTTTGCTACCCCATCTGAGAGAATCTGAGAGAATCATGATGTGGGGACAGCAACCCTGATTACAGTCATGCGTCACTTATTGGGCTGCGTGTTGTAGTTTGGATATAATCATTTTTATTTGCCGCAGATCTACGAGTTCTCTGAATGCTGGGCTCACACCACTGATTGGCAGCTTTCTGGACAAAAATGTAAAATATTAGTGGTGGGGACTGAGTTATAGAACTCTCATGAATATTAAGAACTGCATGACAGCAAGTTTGCTTGCCCTCTAGTGACACATCACTGGAATCAGGCTCTCTGTCTTTACATTATAATACTCTCAGATTAGGTGGCAAAAACCTGGTGATATTTTTCCATTTAAACACGTGTAACAAGGATAAATACCTATTTGAGGTAACTGACACCTATTCATTTTTTTATACTAACTACAGGAATTTATGAAGGTATATATCATTGTCATGTTACATGTGTGGCGCCCCACCGGTCTGAACGCCACAAGGGATACTGCACCCAAGCCATGGGTGTGGTTTTCCTGTAGTCGGGAGATGGAGGATGGTAGACATGGGATTCTCAGCAAACACCCAACACGTAGACCCTAGTTAGGGACGTGGGTGGACCCGCTGTAGAGAAGAACCAGTCTGAGGGAGGAGAATAGGGTAGAGAAGTGTGGGTGGGAGGTATAAGGACAGTTTAGTTTAGAACGAGTTTCAGTTTGGAGCGGAACAGAGAACAGCTTGAATGTAGAGCACAGAAAGTGAAAAGTCGAGTTGGGCGAGGAGGAGAAGGAGAGACAGAGAAGCGGTGTAAAACTAAGAGAAGCAGGGGACTTGAGCAGCTGAGGAACGGAAAGGAAGGAACCCTAGGGGCACTGGCAGAGATGAAGCGGCCTGTGCGCCCGAATCCAGGACTGGTGATACCGGACGGAGGAGTTTTGGTCAAGAAACAGGGACCGGACCTGAACATGGCACGGGAGTCTAGTACCTGCACCGTTGAACCGGGGCTACGAGCTTCATAGGAGCTGTACCTCACACCTGGAACGTCCCCCAAGAAAGTAGCCCGACAAGGGTAGGGGACAAGGTACCGATCGCCCACTAAGACCCATGGCTGCTGGATTAGGGCACTGCGCATAGAGGCGCTAAAAGGGATGCTGAGGAACAGGACTAGAGTAAGGCAAAGACAGACACACCACCGAGGATCTCATACTTGCCGCCCCGATCTCTTAAAGACAAGACAGGCCAGAACTTATCTGAGAGAGGCTAAAATCCATGATTTGTTGAAGCTTGAAGCTTGCTGTGAGTAAACACAGGTACAGAGTTGCAGAACTGTGTGAGACTGTGTTATTTGCGTGGCAACCGGCTGTGAAGGCCACTGAGCAAGGTAATGAGGCCTAAAGTTAACCCCTGCTAGTCAGAGACTACTAATCACTAGTGCCCTCAGGACCCGCTCCACTGTGGGGAGCCACTCCATCCCAGCTGCCCGTCCATCGTCCCCAGATGTTCTGCAGCAGCGGTGGCTACCCATAGCCACAAACCACGGGTGGCATCAAAAACAATTCTCCCTTTAAACCACCCTATCCCTATATACTCCCCAAGAACTAATGCCCAGTTCCGAGTACCCCACGGCCCTGGGGTGTATCACATGCAGTTTAGTAAAGCTGCAGAGTACAATTACAACAGTATTTTATGTAAGTTAGGGCCCTTTCACATCAGCGTTTTTCGTAATTCGCGGCAGATGCGGTGAAAAAACCGCATCTGCCGCGTTTGCCGCATAACGGTTCCACTTGCGGCACGGTTGCGGTTTTTTCCATAGGAAGTATAGGGGGACTTGCGGCAGATGCGGCAAGTGCGGTATTGCACTTGCGGCAGGTGCGGCAGAGAAAAAAACCGCGGCTTACTGCGTTTTTTTTCTCTGCCGCACCTGCCGCAAGTGCAATACCGCACTTGCCGCATCTGCCGCAAGTCCCCCTATACTTCCTATGGAAAAAACCGCAACCGTGCCGCAAGTGGAACCGTTATGCGGCAAACGCGGCAGATGCGGTTTTTTCACCGCATCTGCCGCGAATTACGAAAAACGCAGATGTGAAAGCACCCTAAGGATATGTTAAAAAGCTTTGGTATTTTGAACTAATTGAACTATTACTACCTACAATAAGGCCTCATTCACACGTCTGTGTTTAAAACTCATATGTGAAAAAATTGTACCGATGTCATCAATGGAAACATAGTTCATGTAAAATTACATGTGAATAGCACCATACATAATAATGGGTAAGTGTGGGATCCGTGAGTAAAAACGCACTAAACAAACGGCAAAACAAAGCAAAAACTGCAGGTTTTCCCCTGCCAAGAAATCTGGAGTTACTAGAAATCCCTAATGGTACCTTTACACGCCGCAACAGGATGGTGGGATGGTGGCAACAACCGGGTACATGAGAGAAATGTATCTTGCACCGCCAAATTAACCCGCTGTTGCGGCGTGTGAACACGGTTGTTGCCACCCGTCACTTGAAGCACCTGTTTCAGAGCAGAGCCCTAAAACAGGTGGACTTCTAGGCGATGGTTGCGGGTTGTATCAGCGTGTAAATATGGTAGGGTAAGGTTTTATTCGTCACCTAGATAACTCCCCGGGGCGTGACACAGCCTCCGGGAAACCACCCCCCTTCAGCGATCATTGGAGGAAGCTCTTGCGTTACGATTGGTAGTCGCTGCATAGGGCGGCATATTTAAGGAGCTGACCACTCACACTACACAATTGCTCGAGCGTCATGTATTAGTCTGCCTCCTGTGCTGGCTGGCCAATCATGATGTTATTGCTTTGTCCTATCAGCGTACGGAATTCTCATAATCCACAATTGTGGCACGCCTATGTGTTGTCCCTGCTACCTTTGTCCCGCCCTTATTACCTTGTTATTGCGGCGTGTAAATGTGGTAAGGTAAGCTACAGAAGGTAACTTGTGGCACCCGGCGGTGTATCCAGAGATAGATGTAACCTACCGTAGCGCACCTTGTTGCGGCGTGTAAAGGTGGTGCGTTTACCGTTGGCAACTGTTTGTGCGTGCTCATGCACGTGAAGCACCCGGTTGTTGCCACCATCCTGTTGCGGCGTGTAAAGGTACCATAAGGTTTTACTGCATTTTTGCTGCAGCAAAACCTTATGTGTGTGAAGATAGCCTAAGGCAGCGATGGTTAATGATTAATCTATGACACGCGTGTCAGCAGTGACACACCAAGGCATATTTGCTGATACGCATGTCATGACACGGTTTTACCCGCCGCCCGCCACTGATAACATAATTAGCTTTACTTCATTATGGTGCTGCACTTGTCCAGCATTTGGATGCTTATGCTGTGATTGCAAGCGTCAGCATATGAAGGCAGGACAAGTGAAGCACTGTAATGAAGCAGAGCTAATTATGTTATCAGGGTGGGATGCTGACACTTTGATTTAGTGATGGAGTGGAACGAGGGATAGCTGAGTTACATTGTTTAATATTTTTATGTGTACGCTAGAATGGGAGCCATATCCAGGATGAGGGGTTATTTACTAGGGTGGGAGCTATAACCCATTATGGGGGCTATATCCAGGATAAGGGGCTATATACAAAAATAGCGGCCATATACAGGATGGGGCGTACTATATCCAGGGCCACTACTGGGGCCTTAGAGCTCTGCCTCGAGTCAGGGGCCTCGACCGTCATTGGAGGGGGCATGGCCATTGGAACAGGGGCAGGGGGGCCCGGCCATGGCAGTGGGGTGTGTGGCTGTTGGAGCAAGGAGGCCTGCCCCCCCCCCCAGGAGGCCAGCCCCCTCGGCCAGTACACGCTGACGCTGAGGCTGTGCAGCAGCCCGCAGACCTGCACTAGTGAGCTGTCTGTGACTCAGTGTGTAAGTGTCTCTGTGCACTGAGAGGCCACATGACGTCAGCAGCAGCCTCACTGCACAGGGGGCCCGGCTCGCCCACCCTCTTGAGAGTGTGTTACTGTATACAGGGGCCCCGGCCCGCCCACACCAGCCAACCTAAACAAAGAGAGGCTGGGGAGGACAGACCAGACACCACAGCTGGTGGATGGAGCCTGCAGCCAGGCAGGAGGAGGAGGAGCACAGCCACTGGTGTTGGTGGCCAACAGCCAGCAGAAGTCAGCAGTGCACTGGGAAGACAGTAAAGGCAGCACAATGGCCTATGGGCACACCTCGTGCACTCTTGGCTCCGCTCCATACACCTCATACACTCTCGGCTCAGCTCCATACACCTCGTACACTTTCAGCTCCGCTCTGTACACCTTGTACACTCTCAGCTCCGTTCCGTACAACTCGTACATTCTCGGCTCCGCTCAGTACACCTTGTATACAGCCCGTATGTGCCTAACCATTAGAGCTCCCCCACAAGTGACCCCATTTTGGAAACTAGACCCCACAGGGAACGTATCTAGATGGGTGGTGAGCATTTTGAACCCCCAGTTGCTTCACAAATTAATCCGTAAAAATTAAAAAAGAAAATTTTTGGTGTCCGCTAACAATTTGAATGGAAAATCAGCTCAAATCATTAGCGGACACCATGTCATGTTTGGAGAGCCCCTGTGTGCCTAACCAGTGGAGCTCCCCCACAAGTGACCCTATTTTGGAAACTAGACCCCCCAGGGAACTTATCTAGGTGGGTGGTGAGCACTTTGAAACCCCAGATGTTTCACAAATTGATCCGTAAATATGAAAAAGTACTTTTTTTCACAAAAAATTTCTTTTAGCCTAAGTTTTTTCATTTTCACATGATCAACAGGATAAAATGCATTCTAAAATTTGTTGGGCAATTTCTCCTGAGTACACTGATACCTCATATGTGATCATAAACCACTGTTTGGGCTCACGGCAGGGCTCCGAAGGGAAGGAGCGCCATTTCACTTTTTGAATGGAAAATTAACTCCAAAAGTCAAATGGCGCTCCTTCTCTTCTGAGCCCTGCCGTGCGCCCAAACAGTGGTTTATGACCACATATCGGTGTACTCAGGAGAAATTGCCCAACAAATTGTAGGATCCATTTTATCCTGTTGCCCATGTGAAAATGAAAGAATTGATGTTAAAAGAACATTTTTGGCAGAAAAATTAAAATGTCCATTTTTTCTTTCCACGTTGCTTTAGTTCCTGTGAAGCACCTAAAGGGTTAATAATCTTCTTGAATGTAGTTTTGAGTAGCTTGAGGGGTGCAGTTTTTGGAATGATGTCACTTTTGGGTGTTTTCTGTCATGTACACCCCTCAAAGGAACTTCAAATGTGATGTGGTCACTAAAAAAAATGGTTTTGTAAATTTCCGGCGCGGGTGTAAATACGTCACCCGGCGCCGGAAATGACGCGAATCGCGTCATACAGCCCCCACACTGAAGCCCGGACGGAATGGGAGAGTGGGGAGGCGCGCAGGGAGGCGCGCATTTGAATCTATGATGAAGATCACGCCTATTCAGGCGTGACATGATGAAGAGGGGCAGCCTGGCTGAGTGACTATGAATACCATAGTCACTCATTATCATCAGTAATGAGGTACTTTTATAACGTTTAGATTCAGTTTGACTATATGCATTTAGGAGCTAAAAGGAGTGTAGGGTAAGTGTTAATATGCTCTAGGGACAGCTTTTAATAGCTTAGGAGGTGTTTTGGGGGTGACAGGATCCCTTTAAAGAATGTGCACTTTGTACATTATACTACTTTAATTACACTAAAATGAATACTTAATGCTGTAACCCATTGTAATACACTGATTATCAAGAAAACTCAATAAACATTACTTGAAGTGGAAAAAAAAAAAAAAAAAAAAAGAAAATACAGAAAACTCTTTGAATGAGAAGGTGTGTCAAAACATTTGGTCTGTACTGTGTATATATTTATACACACATACATACATTTTACATACACTAGTAAAATATCAGATCAGTCAGGTAAAATATAAATTAATCAGTGTGTAGAATCATATATGAAGGTGTATATTTACCGCAGCACCTGTTGCGCGTTTTGCCAAAAATGCTTTATCCAAGGGCATTATGTACAGCTAAGCAGAAGTAATTAGACATGGACCAAAAAGAAAGTACTACCATATATATATATATATACAGTCATATGAAAAAGTTTGGGCACCCCTCTTAATCTTACTCTTTTTTTTTTTCGTTTAAAATTTTTTTTTGCAACAGCTATTTCAGTGTGATATATGTAATAACTGATGGACACAGTAATATTTCAGGATTGAAATGAGGTTTATTGTACTAACCGAAAATGTGAAATATGCATTATTTCAAAATTTGACAGGTGCAAAAGTATGGGCACCTCAACAGAAAAGTGACATTAATATTTAGTAGATCCACATTTTGCAAAAATAACAGCCTCTAGTCGCTTCCTGTAGCTGTTAATGAGTTCCTGGATCCTGGATGAAGGTATTTTTGACCATTCCTCTTTACAAAACAATTCCAGTTCAGTTAGGGTATGTGCGCACGGGGGCGGGTTAGTGGCGGCGGCGGCTGGGCGGGACCCGACAGGAAGCTCCGGAGCCGTCCACCGGCTTCCTGTCGGGTCCGTGCTGCGGGAGACGGGCGGGTGTGCGGCGGTGCACAGCGGGTTAGCGCCGGCGATTCTGCAGCGGCTGGAAGCAGCACATGATTCTGCTTGCAGCCGCTGCAGAACCGGCCACAATATAGAGCAAGCTCATTCTTTGCTAACCCGCTGGGAACCCGGCGGGTTAGCAACGGATGAGCATGTGTAAACCGCCGCTGTGTGCACAGCGGGTGTCGGTTTACATAGGTTTCTATGTTAATCCAAACGCCGGTTTGGATTAACATAAATTTGCATGAAATTTATGTAAACCGACCGGCGGTTTCCGCTGCTAATCCGGCCCTAAAACTCCCTGTGTGCACATACCCTAAAGTTTGATGGTCGCCGAGCATGGACAGCCCGCTTCAAAACATCCCACAGATGTTCAATGATATTCAGGTCTGGGGACTGGGATGGCCATTCCAGAACATTGTAATTGTTCCTCTGCATGAATGCCTGAGTAGATTTGGAGCATTGTTTTGGATCATTGTCTTGCTGAAATATCCATCCCCGGCGAAACTTCAACTTTGCCACTGATTCTTGAACATTATTCTCAAGAATCTGCTGATACTGAGTGGAATCCATGTCCATGCAACCCTCAACTTTAACAACATTCCCGGTGCGTCATTGGCCACACAGCCCCAAAACATGATGGAGCCTCCCCAAATTTGACACTGGGTAGCAAGTGTTTTTCTTGGAATGCTGTGTTTTTGTGGCGCCATGCATAACGCCTTGTTGTATGACCAAACAATTCAATCTTTGTTTCATCAGTCCACAGGACCTTCTTCCAAAATGAAACTGGCTTGTCCAAATGTGCTTTTGCATACCTCAGGCGACTCTGTTTGTGGCATGCATGCAGAAACGGCTTCTTTCGCATCACTCTCCCATATAGCTTCTCCTTGTGCAGTGTGCGCTGTATCGTTGACCGATGCACAGTGACACCATCTGCAGCAAGATGAAGCTGCAGGTCTTTGGAGGTGGTCTGTGGATTGTTCTTGACTGTTCTCACCATTCTTCTTCTCTGCCTTTCTGATATTTTTGTTGGACTGCCACTTCTGGCCTTTACAAATACTGTCCCTGTGGTCTTCCATTTCCTTACTATGTTCCTCACAGTGGAAACTGACAGGGTAAATCTCTGAGACAACTTTTTGTATCCTTCCCCTGAACAACTATGTTGAACAATCTTTTTTTTCAGATCATTTGAGAGCTGTTTTGAGGAGCCCATGATGTCACTCCTCAGAGAAGATGCAACTAGGAGAACAACTTGCAAGTGGACATCTGAAATAGGTTTTCTCATGATTGGATACACCGGGCTATGAAGTACAAAGCTCAATGAGGTTACCAAACCAATTTAGTGCTTCAGTAAGTCAGTAAAAATTAGTTAGGAGTATTCAAATCATGAAAATCAGAAGGGTGCCCATACTTTGGCACCTGTTACATTTTGAAATAATGCATATTTCACATTTTTGGTTAGTGCAATAAACCTCATTTCAAACCTGAAATATTACTGTGTGCATCAGTTATTACATATATCACACTGAAATAGCTGTTGCAAAAAAACAATTTTAAACAAAAAAAAGAGTAAGATTAAAAGGGGTGCCCAAACTTTTTCATATGACTGTATTTACAGGTGCATCTCTATAAATTAGAATATCATCTAAAATTAAATTTTTTTCAGCAATTCAATACGTAAAGTGACACGCATATTTTATCTAGAGTCATAACTAACAGAGTAATCTATTTTAACTGTTTGATTCTGTAAATGTTGATGATTATGGCTTACTGCAAATGAAAACCTAAGGGTCATTATCTCAGAAAATTAAAGAATCTGGCGAGCCGTGGCATGGGACGTTGGGTGTCATTGCTTGGGACGCTGGGAGCCGTGGTATGGGACGCTGGGGGCCGTGGTACTGGGCGCTGGGGGTCGTGGCATGGGATGCTGGGGGCCGTGGTATGAGATTCTGGGGGTCATGGTATGGGATGCTGGGGGTCATGGTAAGGGACGCTGGGGGCCGTGGTAAGGGACGCTGGAGGTCGTGGCTTGGGACACTGGGGGTCATTGTATGGGATGATGGGGACCGTGGTATGGGATGCTGGGGGTTGTGGCAAGGGACGCTGGGGGCCTTGGCATGGGACGCTGGGTCATTGTATGGGATGCTATGAAAAAGATAAGATGTGTTGCGCCAAACTGTGCAATGTTATTCAGGGGGATCGGTGCTACCACCCCCCTTCTCACCTGGTTCTGTTGTGCTGACCGCACAACAGGTTACACAGCTGTGGTTTATCCCGGAGTCTCCTTGTTAGCTCCGTGCCGAAAGTTGTTATGATGCACGTAGTCCGCCGGTGATCAGTCCACGTGACAGCAAGGGGAGTGTTAGTAGACGTAGGCGAGGTCCTGTATAGCGAGCAGCTGTTGATCACGCTTCCCGGATGGGAAGGATAGAGATAGCCGTTCAAAAGTAATGTGATACTGTGTCAGCGCTCTGAAGCAATACCAGGACACAACTCTATTAATAATTACCTTTAGGCTTTATTCAGTATGGGAATCCAGTCTCCACAACGCGTTTCGACGCAAGGAGCGTCTTTATCAAGTGTTTTCAAAACACTTGATAAAGACGCTCCTTGCGTCGAAACGCGTTGTGGAGACTGGATTCCCATACTGAATAAAGCCTAAAGGTAATTATTAATAGAGTTGTGTCCTGGTATTGCTTCAGAGCGCTGACACAGTATCACATTACTTTTGAACGGCTATTGTATGGGATGCTGGATGCCGTGATATGGGATGCTGGGGGCTGTAGTATGGGATGCTGGGGTCCATGGTATGGGATGCTGGGGGTCATGGCATAATATGATAGGGGCCGTGGTATAGGATGCTGAGGGTCGCGGCTTGGCACAATGGGGGCCGTGGTATGAGACGCTGGGGGCCATGGCATGGGACAATAGAGGCCATGTTATGGGACGCTGGGGCCATGGCAAGAGATCCTATGAGCTGAATCAGTGAAGCAGTAGTGTTTTTTTATATCAATCGCTGCTGCCTATGCAGAGAGTAGGATTATGATCATTTTTTCATCTGGTTGCAGCTCTCTACATAGTCAGAATATGGGATGATGTAGCTGAGCTGTGAGTGTAAAGGGCTCTGTCATCTCTGTTGTTCCCTGTACAGAGACAGCAGCCATATAATAAAGTCCTGAACTGTTGCTCTCTGCATGGACAGCAGAGATTAAGACAATAAAGCACTAAGGCCCTTTCACATCATCGTTTCTGTCCGGATCCAGCAGATCAGACAGGCAGAAAACCACATCTGCTGCCTAATGGCCGTACTTGTGGCAAGCCCCATGCATTCTCTATGGGGCTTGCAACAAGTGTGTCAAGTGCGGTATTGCCGCGATCCGGCAATTTTCTGATATTGTCTGTATATGTCTCCTCTTAATTGTAAAGTACTGCAGAATATGTGCTGTCCCCCACAGAAGTAATTACTGTTATTTCTATTATATGTAAATTGAACAACTAAGTTTTTCATTTGTTATTCATAAATGGCCTACAGTGTCTTGCTATGCTGCTGTCTACTGGCTGTGTGGTCGTCTCACGGCAGTTGGTGGGTCGTTTGCTCCAAGCTGCCATTTTATCTTGTGTTGCTGTGAGACTAGGACCACATGCACTGGGCTTGTGAAGGCATCAATTTCTGACCAGCAGCTACCGATATCAGAGACTTAAGACAGTTAGAGTTTTACACCAACAAGTATTCTAACTGTTCTTGGGCTTTAACAAACCAAGTTTTGATTTGTACCAACGTCATGGTTCTACATTTGAGTCTATGGAAGCTGAGTCAGTGCAGGTCCTGTCTTCTCTTCAATTTGATACAGAGGTAGGAAGATCTCACAGCAGCTATCAGCAAATACCTTTATTAGCCTCATGTAAAGACAGAACAGAATACATGGATTTTTGATCTGACAGATTTCCTTAAAAAAAAGGATAGATAAATTAATAAATATTATTAATACGTTAGTCATCCAAAAATTTTATCAGGCTTCTATTTTCTATGATTTTATCTTTGTGCCTAATTGCAAAGTGATGTAATGCCTTGTGGCCAAGATCAAATGAAGAATGGTTATGGCAGCAGGAGATGTGTGAGCTGATCATTTGGCTTGTAGAACTTCTGAAACCCATATGTTCCTGAAAACATTTCTAGCATGTAACAGCTTTACATTTAAATGGAAACATTTAAATGATACAAGATGAAGGATGGACATTTTGGGTCACTTTCTTTGTAAGAAAGCTCACTTACAAAACTATTGTTACCTGGAAACATTTTTCTAGCAGATTTAGTTCTGTTGATGGATCTTCTATTCATTTTTTACTATTCTTATACACTGTGCAGCTTGATAGCTTATATTCAGATTTTCCAACTCCAAGCTATACAGCTTGAATTCTTATTGGGTGAAGCAGATCAGGTGATGTGTATTTGGGTATTGAGGGAGGGTGAATCCTAAGAATACAACACCCTTTATCAATGAATTATTTGGCTGCTTGTTTCCTTCAGGCAAAATAGCCAAAAAAGAAATTCCTCTGACTCAACATATTTTTGCAACCCCTTTGACTATGAGCAACAGAACTTTTGATGGTTCCATAGTTTCCTCCGGGCACTCCGGTTTCCTTCCACATTGCAAAGACATACTGATAGGATGTTTAGATTGTGAGCCTCAATGGGGACAGCATTACTGATGTATGTAAAGTGCTATGGAATTAAAAGTGCTATATAAATGAATAAATATATTATTATATCATGCGCAAATATCTTAGCGATCTCAAGAGTGCTATATCCCTCTGTAGAGGAACAGCCAATCATGGTGATCATAGTTGTCCGGTGGGAGATCCACCCCGTGGGCTTGAACTTCAGTATCCTGCTGATAGAATCAGCAGGCACCTTCGATTTTGCGGCAATGGAGCCGGATTTTCAACTGGACGTTCCTATACGACCAAGGTTGGTAAGTACCACTGACCTTAAACGTATAAGAACGTCCAAGATTGTGAAAAGGTTAAATGAGTGAACTGAAGTCGAAAGTACTAATTTTCCACTTAAATCCTCATTTATTTAATGCCATAATCACTAATTAGGTGTCATCAATAAAGCACATTTTAGGGGCTGGGCTAGTCCTTGTGCAATATACACTATGTGATGTACACAATAACAGTGCACTCTGTTGCTTGCTCAGATCAGCAGTTATGAGTCGACAGAAAAGCACATTGTCAGCATAACGGGCCACGCAAAAACAATGATGCCCATTGCAGGGGCGGTCTTAGCCTCTGCCTCCTCATGAAAGTTCATTTGAGTATCCTTCCCAGCATGCACTAGGATCTTTAAACAAAGTGTTATCAAAAAGAAAGTGAAAAAATATTAATTAGAAAAGCATTTAAATATTGTAATTAGGGAATGGTAGGGAATTTGTATTTCAAGTATGTTAGAAAATTGTTTTGATTACTTATACAGATAGGGATTTAAAAGAAAGATTAGTTTGAACTTCAGATCACCCCTTTAAACTGTACCATGTTATTATGATCTGTCCAAAGTAGCTTGCTGATGGTTTCTGTGTAGCTTACGGCTTTCTTAAAATAGTTTCAGTGAGGGTCATGATGGCTCTCTTTAAAGGGAATCTAAACCTTTGCTTTTTTATTCCTTAAAGTGAACCTGTCAGCTAGTTTATGCCTCCTAAGATATCAGTATCTTTATCTACAGTCTCATAAACCTGTCCTAAGCATCCCTGTCTAAGCTAATAGTGTAATGTTAAAGTTGAAAAAAAGCATTTATAAACTTACATTTTTTCATGTAAATTAGAATTAAGACTAGTCTGTAGGGGCATTCCTGCCTTCCTTCCTTGGTTATCCCGCCCCTGTGGATGTGATAATCTAATTTCCAAGTGCTGTTTACTTCTTTATCTATTTCTAGTTGTGTGCATTTTGGGTTAGTATTGGGTGTACTTGTCCGGCTTCAGAATGTGCAGTGCGAATA
This sequence comes from Allobates femoralis, assembly GCA_033576535.1. Lineage (NCBI taxonomy): Eukaryota > Metazoa > Chordata > Amphibia > Anura > Aromobatidae > Allobates > Allobates femoralis. The sequence continues at coordinate 443,184,232 of JARQOC010000001.1, forward strand.
ATCTGGAGACGGCAAGCTTCCACACTGTAACAAGTCAGGACTGGAATTGGATCACAATCACTGAGGCCCTGCCTTGTTATCTGGGTGGAGGCTTGTCTGCTCCAGATCATGCATACTACACATTCTGAAGCTGGACAAGTACACCCAGTACTCACCCACAATGTGCAGGACTGAAAATAGGGGCGGGAGATAGGGAAGAAGACAGCAACTGAAAACTTGGTTATCACGCCCACAAGGGCATGATAACCACGGAAGGAAGGCAGGCACGGATGTTACATGAACGCCCCTACAGACCAGTCTGTGTGCAAGTTTACATAAGAAAATAAGAGTTTATATATGCTTTTTTTTCAAATTTAACATTACATTATTAGGTAAGACAGGGATGCTTAGGAGAGGATTACAAAGCTGCAGGTACAGATAGTGGTAGCTTGGGGGGCATAAATGATCTGACAGGTTCCCTTTAAAGAATGCTTGGTGTAAAATAAAGTCATCTTTACTTACCCCCTGCTACTGCAGTGATGCCTCTCTGCCCCCGGTCATTATTGACATGGCAGAATCAGTGACATCTCAACTATTACACGTGACTGTGGCAAACATCCACTGGGCTCAGCACTGTGTGCTTTCTACATCAGCAGGATCACTGAGCCTGGTACATGATGAAGAGGTAGTGGGATATGTAAAGCTGAATTTCTTATTCTTTACAAAGAGCAAGGAAGAGGAACAAAAAAATAAAAAACAGTTTGAAATTTTTTTAGCACGTGCATGGAAAAAAATATGCAATTACCGTATTTTTCGCTTTTTAAGACGCACTTTTGTTCCCCCCAAACTTTGGGGGGAACGGGGGTGCGTCTTAAAAAGCGTATGTAAAAAAAAAAATATTAAAAATTAAATATTACCATATGAGGGGTGTTTGTGGGGTGCAGCTGCCCAGTGGGGGGCCGAAGGCAGGTTCCGGTGGGTGGGGGGCACCGCTGCAGGACCGGAGCAGCGGAGATGTAACGGCGGCAGCAAGCGGTGGGCGCCGCCATGTTTCTTGTGGTAGCCGGCCGGTAGAGGTAGAGGCTTCAAAATGGCCGCGGGTCTCCATTATGGCCGCGGCCATTTTGTTGAAGCCTCTACCGCTGGCTGCAGTGTTAATGAATGCAGCCAGCCACAAAAACATGGCGGCGCCCACCGCTTACTGCCGCCGGTACATCTCTGCTTGCTCTGGTCCTGCAGCTGTGTCCCCCACCCACGAGAACCTCCCTCCAGCACCCCCGCTGAGCAGCTGTACCCCCCTCGGTGAGCAATAGGGGTCTGGGGGGGGGGGAAGATGCCATATACCATAATCAAAGGGTTGGGGATGAGGGGGCACATACACAGCATGAGGGGGCACATACACAGCATGAGGGGGCACATACACAGCATGAGGGGGCACATACACAGCATGAGGGGGCACATACACAGCATGAGGGGGCACATACACAGGATGAGGGGGCACATACACAGGATGAGGGGGCACATACACAGGATGAGGGGGCACATACACAGGATGAGGGGGCACATACACAGGATGAGGGGGCACATACACAGGATGGGGGGCATATATACAGGATGGGGGCCTATATACAGAATGGGGGCCATATAAACAGAATGGGGGGGCATATATACCAGGATGAGCAATATACATACCAGGATGAGAGACATATATGCCAGGATGAGGGATATATATACCAGAATTGGGGGGTTTATGTACCAGGATTAGGGACATATATACTGATTGTAAGACGGACACTGGCATTATAAGACGGACCCCATTTAACATTAAAAACTTTTTTTTCTTATTTCCTTCACCAAATTTGGGGGTGCGTCTTATAATCCGGTGCGTCTTATAAAGCGAAAAATACGGTAACTTTTTCCTAGGGAAAAAATAAACTTTATTGCAATTGCTGCCTGTTAAACATAGACATCTTAAAAATCAATATTTGGCTCCACTGAGGCAATGATGAAAAATGTAAAATTTTAGTATTGCTGAAAATGTAGCATGTCTCTGAAAAAAGCGAATTGCAGATGGCCATATACCGGTATTCTCTTTTCACATACTGATCAAAATTTCTCCATCTTCTCCATTCTGTCCATCTGCTGTTTTCCTCGGAATCATTGATTCGCATTGCTAAGTGTGATCTGATAATAGTATGCCACTTGGAGATGCTGTGATTTTTTTTCCTCAGACCAACCAGGTCCAAGTAAAAATTCAGACTTGTCCATAGCATACCATTGGTCCTAGCGCAATCTGATCTTTCGTCGGATCACATTAGGATAAAAAACAAGGTCATGTGCACAAGCCCGAAGTCTGACCATTAGGCTGCAGTCACGCTAGCGTATGACTCGTGCAAGGATAGCATCACACCCCTGGATCAGGCAGCAGCTCCCCTGACCCGAGTGTGTCAGGTACATAGAAATACAATAGCCCGGGCATTTTCATGTGATTCTAATGCGAGTCATATGACTGTGTGACTCCAGCCTTATTTAATTGTTTTGTACATTTCTGAAAAGTATATGTGCTGTGTCAACTTAGTGTACTGTATAGCACAGCAAGCATCTAATAATATGAAAGAACAAGGCTAATCACTTGCTTTTAGCAAAAGGCACCTCAGACATTTAGTTAATAATAGGACCAGTAAGGAACACTAAAATGTGCTAGACATGAAAGAAAAAAATGAATAAGAGAGTTCAGGGAAGGTACTGTTTTGTTCTGAGCAGCAGCTGTGAAACTTCAGATGTATTTTGTATGCTCGGCCTCTTCTCTTTCTCCCGAAAAACAAAGTAATTTTCCATCTTGCTATGTGATAAACACTGCAATCAGTATGCAGCTTTTCATTCAATGGCAAACATGTAAGGTGAAAATCAAATTTCATTAGGACATCTTGACATTAGGAACAAAGAGAGAGCTGGACGCAATAATATCAAGTGCATTTTCAAAGACAACAATCAACTGTACATTGAAGCTAAGTTCACATCTGCATTTCAATTCCGTTTGGCTTGCAATCCGTTTTTGACAGCATGTGTGCCCAAAAACGCATTGCAAACACATGCGTTAATGCACCCATTGATTTCAATGGAAAACGCATTGAAAACGCATATAAAAACCCATGTCATTTTTTGCAAACACTAAGCGCATGCGTTTTTGTAAACGCAGACCAAAACGTGGCTGGGGTAAGCTGATGACCCCTGTGTGTGTCATGATGAGCCACCTGTGAATGGTTGTGCAAGCCAGCGATCATAAAAGATCATGATTTCTACTGTACATAAGCAGTGATCATGCACTGCTCAGCTCTGTACAGCACAATCGCTCAAGTGATCGCAGCGTCAAGTCCCCTAACAGAACTAGTAAAAAGTTTAAAAAAAAAAAACACTGAAGTTCAAATCACCTCCCTTTTGCCCCATTGAAGATAAAACAAATAATAAAATGAAAAGTACTCATATTTGGCATTGCAATGTCCGATCTTTCAAAATATAAAATAAATTAATCAGTATAACGAGGAAAAAAATCAAAACCTCAGAAATGTAGTTTTTCGTCCACTGCAAGAAGAGGAAAAAACGTAATAGGAGATTGAAAACATCGTATATACCCTGAAATTAATACCAACAAACACATCAACTCAGGGTACAAAAATATAAGCTTTCACATAGCCCCATATCCCAAAAACTGAAAATGTAATGGCTCTCGAAAAGTCGTAACACAAGTAAGATTTTTTTTTAAATTTCTTAATTTTTTTTTTACCACTTAAATAAAACAAAAAATATACATGTTTGGTATCTACATAATCATACTGACCTGGAATATCATACTGCCAGGTCCTGTTTATGGTAAAATGAACGCTGTAAATAAAAATAAAAAAACTACTGCAGAATTTCACTTTTTTCCTATTTTGTTACACTTGGATTTTTTTCCCGTGCACCATTACATCATATGGTAGAATGAATGGAATAATTCAAAAGTACAACTCACCCCACAAAAAGAAGCCTTCAAATGGCTATATTGATGAAAAAATATAAAAGATATGGCTCTTGGAATAAGGGGAGGAGAAAATGAAAGCGCAAAGACAAAAAAATCGCCTGGGCCTTAAGGTGTTAAAACGGTTTTCCACCAAACAAAATTAATTTTAGAGTTAATTTTAATCAATAGATCTTGGAATAATAACGATAATGTCTATATTATCTATATTATATTATCTATATAGACTGTAATGTCTATATACTATTTTGTGTCCTCCACAGCCCAGGAGATGTGGTATGATCATACCCATGTCCCTGTGCAGTTAGACACATCCATTACACAGTACATAGCAGGGACACATATAGAAGATTATCTCAGCACAGGAGATGTGGTATGATCAGACCATGTTCCTGTACGATCAGACACACCCATTACACGGTACATAGCAGGACACATATATAGGATTGTTGAGGAGAGCCATAGGATCAAATACCTAATTAACCTTAAGACATAAGGGCATGGGAGAAACAATTCATAGAGTGTAATATTTTACATTGCATAACCTTAATTTTGACTTAAACATGGCTGCCATTTCCTGTTTCATCACACCATGCCATGGTGTGTAAGATGGAGCCTGGACCTATGACTACATCCTGTTTACAATAAGGAGTTCCTGGAGGAAGCTGAATTCCATAGAAGGACTGACCAATCACAGAATGGACATATCATCTGGACATACTTGATCAAGACCACATCCCCTAATGACCTCATGGATCCGCCCATGGACTAACCCACTGACCAATCAATACATCTGAGTAGGGCTGGCCGAACCCCTTACTGAGAAAAAACCTCATGCCTCTTAACATAAAGCACACATGGAGCCACGCTTGGGGTCGACCAAAGAAGAGTGTACATCTGACTCTGTGCGTCTGGTGTCTTACTTTTCACACCGGTACTTGGTCTATATTTATTTGGTCAAGAGCAGGCAACTTGTTATTATTATTATGAAATATTAGCCATAATAGGATTATCTCAGCACAGGAGATGTGGTATAATCAGACCCATGTCCCTGTACAGTCAGACACATCCATTACACAGTACATAGCAGGGACACATATGTAAGTTTATCTCAGCACAGGAGATGTGGTATGATCAGATCATGTCCCTGTACGATCAGACACATCCATTACACAGTACATAGCATGGACACATATATAGGATTATCTCAACACAGGAGACAGGAGATGTGGTATGATCAGACCATGTCCCTGTACGATCAGACACATCCATTACACAGTACATAGCAGGTACACATATATAAGATTATCTCACCACAGGAGATGTGGTATGATCAGATCATGTCCCTGTACGATCAGACACATCCATTACACAGTACATAGCATGGACACATATATAGGATTATCTCAACACAGGAGACAGGAGATGTGGTATGATCAGACCATGTCCCTGTACGATCAGACACATCCATTACACAGTACATAGCAGGGACACATATATAAGATTATCTCAGCACAGGAGATGTGGTATGATCAGACCATGTACAGTCAGACACATCCATTACACAGTACATAGCAAGGACAAATTTGTATGCTTATCTCAGAACAAAAACATTTTTTATACCCATCCAATTGTGGAATATATTATAATTCCAAGATCTGTTAAAATTAACATTGTTCATGGGACAACCCCTTTAAGGCCACGGTGCACACATTGAGTATTTGGTAACTATTTTTTGTACCTCAATATTTGTAAGCCATAACCAGGTGTAGGTAGAAATACAGTGGTGCACATGTCCTCTGATTATTCCACTCCTAGTTTTGACTTATACAGTTGAAATCAAAAGTTTACATCAAGGCTGTGGAGTTGGAGTCAGAGTTGTGAAGTCGGAGTCAGTGTCCATTTTGCTGGAGTCAGAGCTGGAGTCTGTAGAAAATAAACAGATTTCGACTCCTAAAATATATAATTGGGTACAGTAGTTCAATGCAATATATGCTAAATATTATTATTATTAAGTTCTATCTAAATATCTTGATTGCTGTATCATAATAATAATTAAAAGCCTGATGTTCACATTGTACTACAATAAATATATTGCTTAAACATGAGCCATTTATGAAGGAATCGGAGATGGAGTCGTAGTCAGTAGTTTGACTTACCGACTCCACAGCTTGGTGTACATACACTATATAAAAAGACACATATGCCTGTTTTTCTCACTATCTGACCTGAAATCAGAATAAACCTTTCCTGTTTTAGTTCAATTAAGATTACCCTAGTTATTAATATTTGCCAAATGCCCGAATAATGAGAGAGAGAGAGAGAGACATTGTTATTATTTTCTGAAAAGTCAAAAGTTTACATACATTTCATTAGTATTTGGTATCATTGCCCTTAAACTATATGACTCAGGTCAAAATTTCTGGATATCCTTCCATAAGCTTCTCACAAGAGTTTGTAGGGATTTGGGCCTATTCCTCCTTACAGAACTGGTGCAACTAAACCATGTTTGTAGGTCACCTTGCTCACACCTTTTTTAAGTTTGCCCATAAATTTTCAATAGGATTGAGATCAGGTCTTTGTGATTGCCACTCCAAAACATTGACTTTGTTATCGTTAAGCCACTTTGTAACCCAGTTTGGCGGTATGCTTCAGGTAATTGTCCATTTGGACGACCCATTTCAGCCCAAGCTTTAACTTCTTGTCTGATGTCTTGAGATGTTGCTTCAGTATTGCCACATAATCTTCTTTCCTCATGCCATCTATTTTGTGAAGTTCACCAGTCCCACCTGTAGCAAAACAACTCCACAACATGATGCTGCCACCCCCATGTTTCACAGTTGGGTTGGTGTTCTTAGGCTTCCAAACTTCTCCCTATTTCTTCAAAAGGTAACAATGGTCATTATGGCCAAACAGTTCAATTTACATGGGTGGCACGATGGCTCAGTGGTAGCACTGTAGCCTTGCAGCGCTGGGGTCCCGGATTCAAATCCATCCAAGGACAACATCTCAATTGCGTTTTCTTCAGTTGTTCCATATGATTAATACATGAAGACACTCTTTTGATCTCCTTTATACTATTCCCCCAGGCTTCTGATTCTATTGGCATTCCCAGCTCCATTTCCCATTTCTCCATGTAAGGAGCTTTAAACCTTTCAGCTGGGATTATTAAAGACTTATAAAACATTGAAAGTCCCTTTAAATTTAGATCCGAGGACATGAACCAATTATTCATTCTCCCTTCCCCAGCGTCAAAACGTTCTGGATGTAAGATGTTATCAAATAAATGTCTAATTTGTAGATATTGATAAAAATTTCTTCGTACCCCACTATATTTATTAACTAATTGGTCAAACGGGAGGAGCCCTCTGTTCCCCTCTATATTTCCTAATGTTTGGATTCCCGCATCCCACCAAGTTTGAAGATTTAAATATGGGAAATGAGGTTCAATAGCGTAAAAGGATGAACCAGACTTGTGCAAGTCCACAATTCTCATTCTGATATGATGCTAAACAAGGAAGCAGTATGTTTCAGGTGTGCATTAAAATACATCCACAGGTATGTCTCTAATTAACTCAGGTGTTGCAAATACACCTATTAGAAGCTTCTAAATACATCACATCATCATAAGGGCTGTGCCAAATTGTTTAAAGGTGTAGTAATCTTAGTGTATGTTATTTGTGACTTTGCAGAAAGTAATTAAAATAACTACCTCTCTCTTAATTATACCTCTGTCTCATTCTAACATTTAGCAAATATTAATAATTATGGTACTCCTAATTGACCTAAAACGGGGAAAGGTTTATTTTGATTTCATGTCAAATAGTGAGAAAAACATGCATGTGTCTTTTTATATAGAGTATGTAAATGTCTGGTTTCAACTGTAAATACTGAGGTAAAAAACTCACCAAATACTCAACGTGTGCACATGGCCTAAAGATGCCATTTCCCAAGGGTTAACCCCTTCCCAACCTTTGATGTTGCACAACGTCATGGCAGTTACCGTGGCACCATTGTGGCAGTAACCGCCATCGGGCCCTGGTGCTCAGTGATTCCTATTACAAAGCACCGAGGCTCGAGGTCAGGGGGGTGGATTCCCCACCCCCATCCCCATGATCACTGTGATTGGCTGTTGAAACAGTCAATCACAGTGATCCTGTCTCCACCTATAGAAGGGGCGGTCAGATCCCCTTCTATAAGCTGGAGTGCTGAAGGGGCGGGTATCGCCCCCTCCAGCGCTGATGCGGAGTGATCTGATCACTCCCCATCATCTTAACCAAGATGGCAGCAGTGCAGGCACTTTTGCTGACCGCCGCCACTTCTTCCCACCGCCGCCGCCCCCGTCGCCACCAGGTGAGCCGCCACTTCTTTGCAGCTCGATCCCCCATGCAGGGGGATCGGACTGCAGAATAGCGATCTGGCAGTCCTGGCACTGTGATCCACTTAGTGGATCACTGTGCCTGGGCTGTCAGATCGCTTTCTGCAGCTCTATCCCCCATGCAGGGGAATCTGGCTGCAGAATAACGATCTGGCGGCCCAGGCACTGTAATTCACTTAGTGGATCACTGTGCCTGGGCTGTCAGATCGCTTTCTGCAGCTCCATCCCCCATGCAGGGGGATCGGGCTGCAGAATAGCGATCTGGCAGTCCTGGCACTGTGATCCACTTAGTGGATCACTGTGCCTGGGCTGTCAGATCGCTTTCTGCAGCTCTATCTCCCATGCAGGCGAATCTGGCTGCAGAATAACGATCTGGCAGCCCAGGCACTGTAATCCACTTAGTGGATCACTGTGCCTGGGCTGTCAGATCGCTTTCTGCAGCTGCATCCCCCATGCAGGCACTTTTGCTGACCGCCGCCACTTCTTCCCACCGCCGCCGCCCCGTCGCCACCAGGTGAGCCGCCACTTCTTTGCAGCTCGATCCCCCATGCAGGGGGATCGGACTGCAGAATAGCGATCTGGCAGTCCTGGCACTGTGATCCACTTAGTGGATCACTGTGCCTGGGCTGTCAGATCGCTTTCTGCAGCTCTATCTCCCATGCAGGCGAATCTGGCTGCAGAATAACGATCTGGCAGCCCAGGCACTGTAATCCACTTAGTGGATTACAGTGCTTGGGCTGCCAGATCGCTATTCTGCAGTCTGATCCCCCTGCATGGGGGATTGAGCTGCAGAATAGCGATCTGGCAGCTCAGGCACTGTGATCCACTATGTGGATCACTGTGCCTGGGCTGTCAGATCGCATTCTGCAGCTCGATCCAACATGCAGTGGGATCAGGCTGCAGAGTAGTGATCTGACAGCCTGGGCACAGTGATCCACTATGTGGATCACTGCACCCGGGCTGTAAGATCACTTTCTGCAGCTTGATCTCCATGCAGGGGAATCGGGCTGCAGAGTAGCGATCTGACAGCTCGGGCGCAGTAATCCACTATGGACGGTGGATGTAGCAGAGGTGATCGAGTGTCGTGGGACCTTTGTTGTGGACTACGTCGGAGGCGATCAAGCATCCTGGGACCTTCATTGTGGATTACGTTTGATCTTCATAAGTAAGATGGAGTCCGAATTTTGCTTATCTTTTTTTTTTCAAATAAAAAAAATTTTCTCTTTGTGGTGTTTTTTTTTTGACTATTTACTAGAGATTTCTAATGGCCAGGTCTAACATTGGCCCGACATTATGAATCTCGGGCTTAGTGCCAGCTGCCAATAAAAAAGCTGGCATTAACCCCTTTATTACCCAGTTTGCCACAGGCACCAGGGCAACTGTTGTGAATTCATTGGAGCTCCGTCTGGTGGTTGTTGCTGGTGATGCAGCTGACTGTGTGGGCTTCACAGTTAATGGTGATGATTGGCAATCTGGTTCTTGGAGCATATAATGGTTTGAAGTGGATCAATACTTGCCAGTAGTCTTTGGTTCCTGAAGGAGTTCACATCTCTCTGGTTTCTTCTGCTCTGTGGAATTCTTTGCAAGCTAAGTGGATGGTTCTTCGATATTATGTGGCACACTTTTGTGTGCTTAAGGTTCTGCTTATGTTTTGTCTTATTCTGAGTTGTGGGTTTGCAATTTAGTCTGTATATTTGTTTATCTGCTCTCAGTTAGCAAGTTTTCTTCCTAGGAATTTTACCATTCACTATTATCTGTTATTTCCAGTTCTGCTGGCATTTGATTTATAGAAGTCTGCAGATATAGAGGGCGACGAGTCTTAGTGACTCAGGGTAATTTTTGTACTATCTGCTGTTGGTGTTTTTTTGATAGTGTTTTATACTGACCGCAATAGTATTCTATCCTGTCTTTCCTATATAGCTGGTTTGGCCTCTTTTGCTAAACCTTTTTCTTTGCCTGTGTTTGTTTTTCTTTCTTTTGTTTTCCAGTTAATATCTGTGGGGGCTTGCTATTCTTTTGGGGTTCTGCCCTGAGGCAAGATAAGTTTTTCCTACATTCATCTTTAGGAGCAGTTAGTTGTCCGGCTGTGCAGCGGTGTCTAGGTCTGGTTAGTTACATCCCACTGATACTTCTAGTTGTGGTGCGTAGTCAGCAATTGCGGTCAGTACAGTTACCAACGACATCTATGGAATCTGAATGTTACTCCTGATTCATCGGTTCATAACAGGCAAATGGAAGAGTCTGGGTACAGCGCCAGAAAATGGCGCTTCAATGAATGCGCCATTTTCTGGGGCGGCTGCAGGCTACAATTCGCAGCATGGGGGGCCCAGAACGCTTGGGCCTCTCCATGCTGAGGATTCCAGCCCCCAGCTGCCTAGTTGTACCTGGCTGGACCAAAAACATGGCGGAGCCCTACATAATTTTTTTTCTAGAAATAGTTCTAGAAATAAAAAAAAATGGGCTTTGCTGTATTTTTGGTTGCTGTCCAGGTACAACAAGGCAGCTGGGGGTTGGTGGCAGTCTGTAGCTGCCAAGGTGTACCTGGCTGGACCAAAAATATGGCAAAGCCCCACGTAATTTTTTTTTTTTTAAATTACTTTTACAAATAAAATGACGGAGATTTGCGGTATTTTTGGTTGCCATCCAAATACAACTTGGCAGCTGGGGGGCTGGAATCCTCAGCGTGGAGAGACCCAAAAGTTGTGGGCCCCCACACTGCAAATTGCAACCCACAGCCACCCCAGAAAATAGCACATTCATTAGAGGCGCCACTTTCTGGTGCTGTACCCCAACTCTACCAGTTGCCCTTGAGCTGGCGGCACACAGGGGCTCGCCATACGCGACATGGTGTCCGCTAACAAGTTTAATAGAAAATTAGCTTCAATTGTTAGCGGACACCATGTCATGTATGGAGAGCCCCGGTATGCCTAAACATTGGAGCTCCCACACAAGTGACCCCATTTTGAAAATTAGACCCACCAAGGGGGGCATAAAGATATCAACATATGTTATCAAGGTGTGCAGGATTAAGAGAGACAAGACCTCACTTTTACTTTCTTTCAAATGTACTAACCTTTTGGATTGACTGACATCACGGTAGTTGCCTAATAATTATGCACACAATGTGCAGGGATTGTTCGTATTCCATTGGCTATGTGAATGTTCTCTCAAGGATATGGCTGTTGTGGAATATCACATAATATTTCCCATACTTGCCCCATAGATTTAAAACCAGACCACAGAATACTATATATTTACTGTAAGCAAATTTCTTTCAAAAAGTCTACCTTAAACCAATCTAACAATTTATGTAGCTATTATTTTCATAAATCATGTTTGCCTCCAGACGTTCATCTATGAATCTCAATCAGATTGGATTACATATGAATATTCATGAGTGGTTCCATCACTCCATCTGTTCTACAGGCATAGTTTGCCATCTATCTCCACAAGCTGACAGCTGATTGGTGTGCCATATTACGTCCTACTCACTTCTGTCCAATGGTTAATGTGATTGTTCAATGCAATTCCTATAGTTCCAGCCATTTGACTTGTACAGAGACAGAACACCCCTGAGGGGCTGGTTCACACTCTGCACATTTTGCTGTAGAAGTGTTTCTGACTGTCCTATTTATCTGAAGTTAGGTTAACAGAACTGATTTTCGGCCACAGAAATATTTCTGAGGTTTCTAAATCTAACCTTAGATTTATCTTCTGCTAGAAAAACTGAGATTTTATTAACGAAACAGAAAAACTAGAAATCAATAATTAAAGGTTTCAAGTTCAACTGTGTCTACACCCGGCCACCAGAGTTGGAGTTATAAAAACAGGTAAGCGCAGCTGTGCTATCCTGTTGCATAACTCCCATGTAAATGGACAGGAGTTATAGAAACAGTGGTAAAGTTACTGAAAACTGAGAAGTCAGGCACCGTATATCGAACTCCATTTTAGTTAACACCGAGCCACCAAAAAAATAGCTCTGAATATGTCCAAGTCACAAAAAATCAAAAGAAGAGGTCGAACGCACCATAAAATCAATATTTTTTATTTCATCCAAATATTAAAAGCCATAGGACCTGTAGACGTGCTAAGTGTGCACAAAACAGCCGCCATCGTCTGGACGTCTACTTCATCCCCCTTCCTATGGCTTTTAATATTTGGATGAAATAAACAATATTGATCTTATGGTGAGTGCCACCACTTCTTTTAATTTTTTTGTGATAGTGATAAAGTTAGCTACACTGTTGTCATGGCAAAGAAGGTACACGATTTGCTTATCGCATTGTGTCTGTAATTCCAATTTTTTACTGTCAGAGTAACACAAACATTGTAGTGCAGCGGAGCTCTGCTGTTGCTGCTATCACAACTCTTCTAATGACCAGGATCTGGAAGAGGTTATTCCCTTCTCAATCAGTAAACCCTTAAGTGTACCTTTACATGCTGCAACTGTGGTGTGAAAACTGAGAGGCAATCCGGAGCCCCGTCACCGTCGCCGTGAAATTGCTACGAAATTGCGGCGTGTAATTGGGGAACCCGGCGGTGATTTTCAAAGTTGCGCCTGGTTCCTATCTCACTGTACTGCTCCAAAACCAGAGGCAGCCATGAAGGGGAAATTCCCTGCTTTTGGCGTGTGAAGGGGCAATAGGGATGGAATCAGCGTTGCCTACTGATTTCCCGGAGGCGTGCCACAGCGTGCTGGAGACCGTGCTCCCCCCCAGCGATGATTGGTGGTGGCTACTGTGTTTCCATTGGCTGTTCCTTCACAGGGCGACATATTTGAAGAGCTGTCCATTCACACTACACAATTGCAATGGCGTCATGTATTAGCCATCCTTCCTGCGCAGGCTGGCCAATCATGACGCTATTGCGTTGTCTAATCAGCGTGTTTGGGGTGCGGAATACACAAGTTTGTCACGCCTATGTTCTTGCGGCGCTGAACATGTACGCCCACATTCCTTTGGGGATTGCGGCGTGTGAAGCGGCATCAGGAATCAACCGGATGTTTCCCACTAATGGTGTGTGAACTTCCGGGACGACACATCGCCTTAGGTTAAGGGCGAAATTGCAGCGTGTAAATGTGCCTTTGGCGTTCAGAAGCAACCATGAAAAATGTGCACGCGCACATTAGCTTGCCTCCGATCGCCGCCAAACGTTGCGGCGTGTAAAGGTACCCTTAAAGTAAATAAAAACATAGTCAACCCATTGTTAGCCAGTGTTCACTTAAACGTTTGTTTTGGTCAGCGGGGTAACTTGAGTCTGATGGGGCCCTGGTGTGAAATTTACACCAAGATCCCCCCTCATTTGTCAGATGTATGGGCCCTGTGTAAAGTTCTAAATCCTATAAAGACTCAAGAATTGACCCCTCTTCTCTTTCATTATGTATTAATGTCCCTCATCCTGCTATAAATGATACTTCTCCTGGAATATGGTCCTGATCGTGGTATATATGTCCCCCATCTTGGTTTATGTAGTCCTCTTCCTCAGCACCATAGTCGTCCAATTATTATAATGCATCCCCATATTCCTCCATACATTACAATGTAGCCCCATAGTCCTCTATGTATTATAATGCATCCCATAGTCCCCCATTCATAAGGTAGCCCTATAGTCATCCAATTATTATAATGCACCCCCATTATCCTCCATATAGTATAATGCAGCCTCACAGCTCTCCATAAAGTATAATGCACCCCCATAGTCCTCCATACATTGTATGCAGGGAGTATAAAATTAACCCTTTAATGCCCTAGACTATGAGGGAATGTAAAATGATCTCCTTTATTGTCCTAGTCCACAAAGGAATATAAAATTAAGATCTTTGACCATCAGAGATTGTAAAATTAACCTTTTAATGTCATAAACCACCAGGGAATGTAATCTGAATTCCTTAGTGTAATAGACATGATATTAAAATAATCCTCTTCATTGCTCTAGACCACCAGGGAATGTAAAATGAATTAACATAATATTATAAACCATGGAAAGTAAAATATATGAAAAAATGTCAAATAAACCTCTTTTTGCCCTAGACCACCAGGGAATGGAAAATGAACCCTTTGGTGTCCTAGACCAGCAGGGAATATAACATTAACCCTTTAACATCCTAGACCAGCAGAGAATATAACATTAACAGTAGGGAAATGTAAAATAATATTTTATGTAATATGAATACATAATATAAAATGTATTGTCCCAGACCATCAGGGAATATAATATTAATCCTTTAACTGCCTAGCCAATGAAAGAATGTAAAATAATCCTCTTTATTGTCCTAGGCCACAGGGAACATAAAATTAACAATTTAATGCCCTAGACCATGAGGAAATGTAAAATTACCCTTTTTGTTATCCTAGACCACGAGGAAATATAAAATGAATTAACATAGTCTTCTAGACCATGTAAACCTGAAATAAATATATAAATGTAACAATAAATCTCTTTCTTACTCCAGACCACCAGGGAACTATTTTGCCACAGCTGTTCGTAGACATGTGAATTTTTTAATAATTTTAGAAACTGGCGACATTAACAAAAATAATTCCAAATCGCTATAAAGAACACAGAAGACATTTACAGGATGAGATCCTCGATGATGACACGAGGCGACGATGGGAAAGAAAAATGATTAATTTCTGCATAGACTGAAATCTGAATACATTAAATCATCCACCAACAAGGGATCCTCTTAGGGCCGCTTTACACACACCAACTTCTGTGTCCAACTTCTGAACAGATCTCTGGTTGCAGTGAAATCATGGACACATTGTTACATTTGTACACAGCCACAAAATGGAGCAATGTGTCCATGATTTCACTGCAACCAGAGATCTGTTCAGAAGTTGGACACAGAAGTTGGTGTGTGTAAAGCGGCCCTCAGAGAATTAGGATCTATTTCTGAAGCTACAGCAGAGAATAGTGGTCGCTTTACTGGTGGTACTATAGAAAACCTACATATACCACAATCACAAACTCAGTCTGATACATCCCTGTATATGGTATATATGGCTGTACAGCCAGCAATTTACAGGAACAATTGCCCCAAATCATGCCGGTGTTCTGATCTTTGCCATTACTGTTGTAGTAGAGCTGAATTTATCAATGAACTCTGCCACCTCTGCTACATCCTTGTATTGTATATATTGGTACACAGCCAGCTATATACAGGAACAATTACCACCAATCATGCCAGTGTTCTGATCTTTACCAGTACTGATTTAGCAGAACTGACCGAGTTCATTGACAATTTCAGCTCTGTTACATCAGTACTGGTAAAGTTCAGCCTTATGCAGCCTTATTTATGAAGCCCCCCCCCCCATAGTCCTCTGGCCATAGTGCACTCATTTATTTAAAAAAAAAAAATCTTTACTTACATCTCTCTCCTTGTTCCCTCGCTGCTCCAGCGTCACCTGCAGATTCAAGAAGAGGAGAAGGAGGAGGAGATGCCGGCCTGCTGTATGTGGTCCCCAGTGGAACACAGGCCAGGAAGCTACCGTGTTTCCCCGAAAATAAGTCACCCCCGAATATAAGTCAGGGCAGGGCTGGCGCATAATGTGCCAATATAAGTCATACCCCGAAAATAAGACAGGGTGACTTATTTTCGGGGAATATAAGACAGGGGACCGCTACAGTGCCATTTTTTGCCCATTGCATATTACCTGTGTCCCCGCTGTCCCGCTGGCCCCCCTGTCCTCCGTGGGCTCCCCTCTGCCCTCAGGTGTAGCCGCGGGTCCGCTGTCCCCCGTGGGATCCCCTCTGGCCTCAGGTGCAGCCACAGGTCCGCTGTCCCCCGTGGGATCCCCTCTGCCCTCAGGTGCCGCAGGTAACCCCGAGGGCATAGGGTTAATCTTGTCCCCCCGGCCTGATGTCACCACTGCTGGCAGGCGCTTCTGATTGGCTAGCAGCTCGAGTGCTGATTGGCCAGAAGCTCCTGCATGAAGAAGCAGCTGGTCAACGCCCTGCACCGCGGAGGAATCCATAGCCCGAGGCCGCCATTAAAAAGTAAGGAAGTTTCCTTGATTTGCCCATTAAAACCACAATTCCGCCGCACAGTCGACTTGCGGACGACTTGCGGCACACTTGCGGCAGGTCCCCATACAATGTACGGTACTGTATGGGACACTTGCGGCAAGGTGCGGCAAGGTGCGGTTACACCGCACCTTTGCCGCACCTTGCCGCATGTGTCCCATACAGTACCGTACATTGTATGGGGACCTGCCGCAAGTGTGCCGCAAGTCGGCTGTGCGGCGGAATTGCGGTTTTAACCGTACTGTGCTGGGGGCTGCAGTGGCATAATGTATGGGGCTGGGACCCCATGGGACCCCATGGGAGGCTGCAGTGGGATAATGTATGGGGGCTGCAACCCTACGGTATGGGAGGCTGTGTGGGATACTGTATGGGGGCTGCAACCCTACGTCATTTTTTTTTTTTTTATATAAGTCATACCCCGAATATAAGACAGGGTGGGACTTTTGGGGGTAAAATTATGTCTTATATTCGGGGAAACACGGTAGCAGGTCAGAGGAGGGGAGGGGCGGGAGCAGCAGCAGGAAGTGGGAGGCTCCCCTCCTGTCCTCTCGCTGACACATGCAGCCTATGCTGCCATGCTGTCACATGGATGTGTATCCTCGGGGATGCACATCCATGTGAAGCAGGAGCTGTGATCGCTGTCGCAGGGGGCGGCTGGAGGCGCGGGCCCTGTCTCAGCTGCGACCCCTGTGACCGCGATCATTACGTCACTGGTTATGGTCCAAGTGCCAGCCGTAGAAAAGTCTGATATCAGATGGACAGCACTAACTCCTTATGTTGTTCAAAAGGGTTGCTCAAATGAACATTTTATTTACATGAACTATAAAATGTGAAAAAATCTGCAGCATGCACTAATCTCTTCCATATTTCAGATGATACACATCCATTCTAGTCTATGGGTGTGCAAATAAAATGTGATAATGTATAGGTCACCCGACTGGAATCCTATTTTCAGGGATACATTGCCATTATCAACTTAGGAAACTATTTTTGGTCTTGTAAATTTTATTCACTGCTGATATATAAAAAGGGTACTGTTACACGTCGCAACATTGCATGCAATTTCACTTGCAATTTGCTGGTTGCAGTGAAATCATGGACACATTGTTCTATTTTGTTGCCGTGTACAAATGGAACAATGTGTCCATGATTTCACTGCAACCAGCAAATTACCAGTGAAATTGCATGCAATGTTGCGACATGTAATGGTACCCTGAGGGTACCTTTACACGTGGCAACATTTCTAGGAATTTCACTGGCAACTTACTGGTTTCAGTGAAATCATGGACACATTGTTCTATATTGTTGCTGTGTACAAATGGAACAATGTGTCCATGATTTCACTGCAACCAGTAAGTTGCCAGTGAAATTCCTAGAAAAGTTGCCGCGTGTACAGGTACCTTTATAGAAGCCATTTGCATGGTATACAGATGACAATACAGATGAAAAATTTATTGTTTTGTTTCTAGATAAAAATTGGGTGATTTGTATATGCCCTTGTGAGCTTTGTGAGTCTGCAGCATTTTCTGCATTATCTTGAAACAGTGAGTTTTGTAACAATAAATAAAAAAAAAACAGTTTATCTCTTGATGTTCAGTTATATCTTTAGCGGGCTGCTAAAGATTGAAGCCCCATCCCCTTCTATAGGAGTACAGCTAGGTAATATTTTGCACTACAGCAAGGAGGCATATGCCACCAGTCAGAATCAGTAGAATGAGAGGGAGGAAGACATAGCTGAGCTTGGGAGCAGGGGCGTAACTACAATAGGTGCAGGGGTTGCGATCGCACCCGGGCCCTGCATCCTAGGGGGGCCCCAAAAGTCCTTTTGCCTATAGAAAAAGATTAATACTATTAAAGATTTGCAATAATTGGGGGCCCCGTTGGCGTTGTCGCATCGGGGCCCCTGGGCCTGAAGTTACGCCACTGCTTGTGAGATACTCAGAAAGGGGCTATAGCTATACTTTAGTGGTGCCTTTAATATTTTACCCTGTACTGCACTGCACAAAGCGACCCATTGTGCAGGAAACCACATTGACTGTGTTGCCATTCTCTGCACATATAGTGGCTGTGCTGGGAAACAGCAAAGGAGGCTTCTGCAGGATCCAGAGATTGGACCCCTATATACCATAATGTTATGGCAAGTCTGATTAAAATATTATTACTAGTTTAATTCAATGTAATATCTTGTAGTATAACATTAATATTAATTACATGTTACTAAAAGAGAATATGTAACTAGGATTTTGCTTCCTAATCTGACAGCAGCATAATGTAGAGACAGAGGAGAAACTGATTCCAGAGATGTATCACTTACTAAATTGTATGTTTGATACAATCACTGTTTTATCAGCAGGAGATTAACATGAGAGGACTACTAAATCTTCTGCCTTGGAGTCCTCCATATTTATGTGCTTAATATAACCCCACCTCCACCAATGATTAGCAGTTGTCTGACAGAAGAAGGGCTGCTGATTATAGCAGGGCATCTATGGAAATCGGAAATAATTCTCAGTTCACTCATTTATTATAGACTTGCTGCCATGTGTAAAATAAACTTTTGCAATATACCGTAATCTCATATAGTCTCATAATAATTCTTTAAAAAAGAATCTACACTAAATTATCTTGAACATTCATTGCTCTTTCCCTAGCGCATTGTGTATAAACTGAGTATATGGTTACTGCACATTACAGAGAATCACAGTAAGTAACCAAAAGTTTTACTCTATGGCCATTCCAGATCCTCCCAGTGGAAGAAGTGACCTTGCAGCACACGATGCGTATCCCTCTTAGGTCATATTCTACTTATAACAAGAGTCTATATCCAGCACAGAGTGAAATTATGTTTTGGTTTCCATAGATAGTTCTTAGTTTACCAAAATAACAGTTTACCATAAGAGTCCAGTGCCAATGGGTGGGGACACATAGGTTACATTCATACATGAAGAAAGGACTTCTCCCTGTGGTCCTGAATTATTGAACTACTACTTAAAGCAGCGGCGTTACTAGCGTCAAAAGTGCAGGGCATGGACCCTGGACCTTTTGCTACGTGCCCCCAATCTCCAGCAACCAGCATTTTTAACCCCTTCAGGACCCAGCCTATTTTGACCGTAAAGACCTTGGCATTTTTGTCAATTCTGACCAGTGTCCCTTTATGAGGTAATAACTCTGGAACGCTTCAACGGATCCTAGAGATTCTGAGATTGTTTTTCATGACATATTGGGCTTCATCTACTTATATAATCCGGAGTTGGGATTTCGGGCACTGTAGCCCAATCCCAGACTCCTTAGCGGCACTGCGAGTGATGACGCGCAGCGTCATCACGAGCCGCAGCCGCTCTACAGTTAAAAAAAAAAAAAATCCTCACCTCTCCCCGAGCCCCCGGAGTCTCCCGCCGTGTTCCGCTAGGCTCCCGGTGCCTGCAGAGCTCTTCTACTGCAGTCAAGGACCTGTGGTGATGTCAGAGTCACGTGACACCAGCTTACTCCAGGCAAATCGCGGGTCACGTGACTCTGACATCACCACAGGTCCTTGACTGCAGTAGATAGAAGACCACTGCAGGCACCGGGAGCCTGCAGAGCCACCGGGAGCCTAGCGGAACACGGAGGAAGACGGCGGCAACCACTTCTCTGCACCCTCACCTCTGTCACGCTGCCCTGCGCCCCAGCCTCAATGCCACGAGCCTTTGACAGCCACCGCGGCGGCAGTGTCGCCAGGAGCCGCCGGGAGCCGCCGGAGACCACCCTCCGGGAGAGCCGCCCACTGCCTTGGTGCTGGCACAGAGGGCTCGAGGTGAGGGAGCAGTGTGTGGACGGGGCACTGGTGCACTCATACAACGCCCTCATCTGCAATACACAAGGGGCTGCAGTGGAGAACACTACAAATGCCAAGGTGGCCCACCTTCTATCCACACACCCACCAGAATCATTAAGTATAGCAGCACCTCTCCTCACCCCTCCTCCAGCCGCACCTCTCCTCACCCCTCCTCCAGCCGCACCTCTCCTCACCCCTCCTCCAGCCGCACCTCTCCTCACCCCTCCTCCAGCCTGACCTCTCCTCACCCCTCCTCCAGCCTGACCTCTCCTCACCCCTCCTCCAGCCTGACCTCACCCCTCCTCCAGCCTGACCTCTCCTCACCCCTCCTCCAGCCGCACCTCTCCTCACCCCTCCTCCAGCCTGACCTCTCCTCACCCCTCCTCCAGCCTGACCTCTCCTCACCCCTCCTCCAGCCTGACCTCACCCCTCCTCCAGCCTGACCTCTCCTCACCCCTCCTCCAGCCGCACCTCTCCTCACCCCTCCTCCAGCCTGACCTCTCCTCACCCCTCCTCCAGCCTGACCTCTCCTCACCCCTCCTCCAGCCTGACCTCACCCCTCCTCCAGCCTGACCTCTCCTCACCCCTCCTCCAGCCACACCTCTCCTCACCCCTCCTCCAGCCTGACCTCTCCTCACCCCTCCTCCAGCCTGACCTCACCCCTCCTCCAGCCTGACCTCTCCTCACCCCTCCTCCAGCCTGACCTCACCCCTCCTCCAGCCTGACCTCTCCTCACCCCTCCTCCAGCCGCACCTCTCCTCACCCCTCCTCCAGCCTGACCTCTCCTCACCCCTCCTCCAGCCTGACCTCTCCTCACCCCTCCTCCAGCCTGACCTCTCCTCACCCCTCCTCCAGCCACACCTCTCCTCACCCCTCCTCCAGCCTGACCTCTCCTCACCCCTCCTCCAGCCTGACCTCACCCCTCCTCCAGCCTGACCTCTCCTCACCCCTCCTCCAGCCGCACCTCTCCTCACCCCTCCTCCAGCCTGACCTCTCCTCACCCCTCCTCCAGCCTGACCTCTCCTCACCCCTCCTCCAGCCTGACCTCACCCCTCCTCCAGCCTGACCTCTCCTCACCCCTCCTCCAGCCACACCTCTCCTCACCCCTCCTCCAGCCTGACCTCTCCTCACCCCTCCTCCAGCCTGACCTCACCCCTCCTCCAGCCACACCTCTCCTCACCCCTCCTCCAGCCACACCTCTCCTCACCCCTCCTCCAGCCTGACCTCTCCTCACCCCTCCTCCAGCCTGACCTCACCCTCCTCCAGCCTGACCTCTCCTCACCCCTCCTCCAGCCTGACCTCTCCTCACCCCTCCTCCAGCCTGACCTCACCCTCCTCCAGCCTGACCTCTCCTCACCCCTCCTCCAGCCTGACCTCTCCTCACCCCTCCTCCAGAATCACCTCTCCTCATCCCTCCTCCAGCCTGATCTCTCCTCACCCCTCTTCCAGCCGCACCTCTCCTCACCCCTCCAGCCTCTGCTCTCCTCACCCCTCCAGCCTCTGCTCTCCTCACCCCTCCAGCCTCTGCTCTCCTCACCCCTCCAGCCTCTGCTCTCCTCACCCCTCCAGCCTCTGCTCTCCTCACCCCTCCAGCCTCCCGCCACATCATACTCTGCTATCCACAGAGCCACCTGTATACTCTGCTACCCACACAGCTGCCTGTATACTCGCCTCTATGCTCTGCCACCCACACAGCCGCCTCTATGCTCTGCCACCCACACAGCCGCCTCTATGCTCTGCCACCCACACAGCCGCCTCTATGCTCTGCCACCCACACAGCCGCCTCTATGCTCTGCCACCCACACAGCCGCCTCTATGCTCTGCCACCCACACAGCCGCCTCTATGCTCTGCCACCCACACAGCCGCCTCTATGCTCTGCCACCCACACAGCCGCCTCTATGCTCTGCCACCCACACAGCCGCCTCTATGCTCTGCCACCCACAAGCCGCCTCTATGCTCTGCCACCCACACAGCCACCTCTATGCTCTGCCACCCACACAGCCGCCTCTATGCTCTGCCACCCACACAGCCGCCTCTATGCTCTGCGACCCACACAGCCTCCTCGATGCTCTGCCACCCACACAGCCTCCTCGATGCTCTGCCACCCACACAGCCTCCTCGATGCTCTGCCACCCACACAGCCGCCTCTATGCTCTGCGACCCACACAGCCTCCTCGATGCTCTGCCACCCACACAGCCTCCTCGATGCTCTGCCACCCACACAGCCGCCTCTATGCTCTGCGACCCACACAGCCGCCTCTATACACACAATTGATTTCACCGCGCTCCCGATGCAATTGCATCGGGCCTTTTTACTAGTGTTAGTGATAAACCACTGTTTGGGCGCACGGCAGGGCTCAGAAGGGAAGGAGCGCAATTTGACTTTTGGAGCTAATTTTCCATTCAAAAAGTGAAATTGCGCTCCTTCACTTCTGAGCCCTGCCGTGCGCCCAAACAGTAGTTTATGATCACATATGAGGTATCAATGTATCAATTGAATTGTTAGCGGACACCATATCGTGTATGGAGGGCCCTGTGTGCCTAAACATTGGAGCTCCCCCACAAGTGACCCCATTTTGGAAACTAGACCCCCCATGGAATGTATCTAGGTGCATAGTGAGCACTTTGAACCCCCAAATGCTTCACAAATTGATCCGTAAAAATGCAAAAAGAAAATTTGTGTGAAAAAAAGTACTTTTTCCTTATTACGGATCAATTTGTGAAGCATTTGGGGGTTCAAAGTGCTCACTATGCATCTAGATAAGTTCCTTGGTGGGTCTAGTTTCAAAAATGGGGTCACTTGTGGGGGAGCTCCAATGTTCAGGCACACAGGGAGGGGCTCTCCATACGCGACATGGTTCCCGCTAACAATTGGAGCGAATTTTTTCCATTGAAATTGTTAGCGGACACCATGTCGCGTATGAAGAACCCATGTGCCACCAGCACAAAGGCAACTGGTAGAGTTTGGGTATAGCACCAGAAAATGGCGCCTCTAATGAATGCGCTATTTTCTGGGGTGTTTGTGGGTTGCAATTTGCAGCGTGGGTGCCCACGTTTGGGTCTCTCCACGCCGAGGATTCCAGTCCACCAGCTGCCAAGTTGTACCTGGCTGGCAACCAAAAATACCGCTAAGCTCCATCATTTTATTTGTAAAAGTAATTTTTTTTACATTTTTGGCCCAGCCAGGTACAACTTGGCAACTACAGACTGCCACCAACCCCCAGCTGCCTCGTTGTACCTGGCATCAGGGCCTGATGAAGAGAAAATTGAAACATACGTAGGCAGTTCTTTGTGGGGGAGACTCTGTAATACAGCACAGCAAGGAGTTGTGAAGAGGCAGAAAAGTATACAGGTGAGTGGCAGTGGGCTAAATGATTACACATAGTGAAGCCATATGGGGACTGCTGTAGCAAGTAGTTAGAACCTGATGTATGCCTGTAGACAGCGGGAACAGTGGTGTTTGAAAAGACTCACTGAGTTCACAATTGAGTCTAAAAAATACAAATAATTTATTAACTCTCCTTGTTTGATGCTAGTTATAAGGGACAGAGTAAAACCACATTTTATAATTTTGTATGAAATTTTAGTAAATAGTAAGTTGTTAATGGTACCTGAATAAATTAATTGTACATGAAATTATTAATAAAAGTGAATTGTTTGGAATATACTGGGTTCAGTTTCATATGTCATCTGGTGTACTTCAGGTGGGGTAACATGGATGATTTTGGGTTTTCATTGTAGTAAGTGAAACGAAAGTTGATGAACATTTGATTTTATTATGGGCCACGTTACACACACAGATATCTGTGCAAATATTGTTCGCAGATCTCTGGTTGCAATGAAATCATGGACATATTGCTCCATTTTGTGGCCATATACAAATGGAGCAAGGTGTCCATGATTTCTCTGCAACCAGAGATCTGCGAACAATATCTGCACAGATATCTGTGTGTGTGACGTGGCCCTATAACACATCTATCCATGCATGTAAAAATAGCAAAAGGAGGGCACCACCAATAATATACAATTGAAAAGGGATCGCTAGACTGGCTAATACATATAAAGGCAAAGAAAGAGAAGTCTATAAAGCGATACAATCTTTAAACAATTTTGGTCATTTTATCAAAAGTTTATTCAAATAACAAATAGCAAACAGAGAAAAGTCACACAAAGGGTTAAAAACAATTAAAACAGCCAAATACAGCCATAACTTTTCCATTGACAAGGGTAAATCAAGGAAACCTCTCTGCTGATTTGCAGATACCAGTTACACCAATACAAGTCAACATATGTAACATTTGTTAAATGTTACATTTCCATTTTGTCCATCAGACCATACAGTGTTGGCAAAAAGTATTGACACCCCTGCAATTCTGTCAGATAATACTCAGTTTCTTCCTGAAAATGATTGCAATCACAAATTCTTTGGTATTATTATCTTCATTTAATTTGTCTTCAATGAAAAACACAAAAGAGAATGAAGCAAAAAGCAAAACATTGATCATTTCACACAAAACTCCAAAAATGGGCCAGACAAAAGTATTGGCACCCTCAGCCTAATACTTGATTGCACAACCTTTAGCCAAAATAACTGCGATCAACCGCTTCCGGTAACCATCAATGAGTTTCTTACAATGCTCTGCTGGAATTTTAGACCATTCTTCTTTGGCAAACTGCTCCAGGTCCCTGATTTTTGAAGGGTGCCTTCTCCAAACTGCCATTTTTAGATCTCTCCACAGGTGTTCTATGGGATTCAGGTCTGGACTCATTGCTGGCTGCCTTAGAAGTCTCCAGTGCTTTCTCTCAAACCATTTTCTAGTGCTTTTTGAAGTGTGTTTTGTGTCATTGTCCTGCTGGAAGACCCTGACCTCTGAGGGAGACCCAGCTTTCTCACACTGGGCCCTACATTATGCTGCAAAATTTGTTGGTAGTCTTCAGACTTCATAATACCATGCACACGGTCAAGCAGTCCAGTGCCAGAGGCAGCAAAGCAACCCCAAAACATCAGGGAACCTCCACCATGTTTGACTGTAGGGACCGTGTTCTTTTCTTTGAATGTCTCTTTTTTTTCTCCTGTAAACTCTATGTTGATGCCTTTGCCTAAAAAGAGAGAACATTCTTCCAAAACGTTTTAGGCTTTCTCAGGTACGTTTTTGCAAACTCCAGCCTGGCTTTTTTATGTCTCGGGGTAAGAAGTGGGGTCTTCCTGGGTATCCTACCATACAGTCCCTTTTCATTCAGACGCCAACGAATAGTACGGGTTGACACTGCTGCACCCTTGGACTGCAGGGCAGCTTGAACTTGTTTGGATGTTAGTCAAGGTTCTTTATCCACCATCCGAACAATCTTGCGTTGAAATTTCTTGTCAATTTTTCTTTTCCGTCCACATCTAGGGAGATTAGCCACAGTGCCATGGGCTTTAAACTTCTTGATGACACTGCGTACGGTAGACACAGGAACATTCAGGTCTTTGGACATGGACTTGTAGCCTTGAGATTGCTCATGCTTCCTCACAATTTGGTTTCTCAAGTCCTCAACAGTTCTTTGGTCTTCTTTCTTTTCTCCATGCTCAATGTGGTACACACAAGAACACAGGACAGAGGTTGAGTCAACTTTAATCCATGTCAACTGGCTGCAAGTGTGATTTAGTTATTGCCAACACATGTTAGGTGCCACAGGTAAGTTACAGGTGCTGTTAATTACACAAATTAGAGAAGCATCACATGATTTTTCTAACAGTGCCAATACTTTTGTCCACCCCCTTTTTTTTGTTTGGTTTGGAACTATCTTCAATTTGGCTTTAGGACAATTCTTTTTGTGTTTTTTTTTTTCATTGAAGACAAATTAAATGAAGATAATAATACCAAAGAATTTGTGATTGCAATCATTTTCAGGAAGAAACTGAGTATTATCTAACAGAATCTCAGGGGTGTCAATACTTTTGGCCAGCACTGTATAATATAAAGTCAAAAAAGTGCTTTAAGGTAGTGAAGATTGCCCCTCAGAGTATAACAAAGACCTCCCTAGTTGATTCTTAGGGGTGATATTTAGGGGTACACTCTACTTATCACCTAAAATAACAGTGTTTTATAGATGGATGTAAGCTGCTATACATAAATAGTGCAATTTTATGCCTGTTTGTCGCATACCAAGAGTATTGCACAAAGCCCAATCCCTCTATAAAGATTGATGTCCTATATATGGGTTTGAGCTAATATACAGACACAAAGCAGTTTTACACCTGTTAGTAACTGTTAGTTAGTAACAGGTGTAAAACTGCTTTGTGTCTGTATTAGGGATGAGCGAGTCCGAAAAGACTCGGAATCGCAAGACCCCAACGAGTCCGAGTCAAGGACTCGGGACTCGTTGCGAGTCCAGCGAGTCCAATGTTAATGAATAGGGACCCGAGTAATAGCGAATAATGACATTTACAACTCGCTGATGTGTCTCTGAAAGTGTGCGAGTCCAAACTCGCTGGTTTTTCTCTTATTTTGAGGCTTGTAGCCGATGATGCGGGGGAAGCGATTCTCCAGCACACACCATGCTTTAAGGAAACAGGAAGCGAGTCGCGCTGACAGGCGCACACACAGAGCGATCCATTCATCAGTGCAATCATGGCAGCAGGACGTGGCACGGTGAACACACTGCGTCTTATTGCACTTGTGGAGGCTCGTCCATTTCTATGGCTCCCTACAGATCCTGAGTATGGGGATACGACCCTAATTAATACAGCCTGGAGAGAGATCGCCCAAGAGATGTTCCCTGCGTTCCATCGGAGTGACCATGAGGAACAGAGCAATCTAAGTAAGTTAAATGAGTTCACACGTTATATATTGCATTTACTGTATATATACTCGTGTATAAGCCGACCCGTGTATAAGCCGACCCCCCTATTTTTGCCCCGAAAAACTATGAAAACATATTCACCGCCATCCTGGTATACAGCGGCTATCACTGGTAGACAGCCCCCCATCAGAGTATACACCTCCCCCTGCAGAGTATACAGGCCCCCAGATGGGTATACATCCCCCCATATTGTGGTATACAGGCAGGGGCGGACTGGCCCAGGTGCCACGGGTCATGCGGCTGCAGGAGCATGAATAATCCGCATGTCCCTGAAGCAGCAGGCGGAAACGGAAGCTCCTGGGCGCGCGATGACGTCATCAGCACGCGGCTGCGTCCGGGAGTGAGCGTCTGTGAGTGGCGTGCGGCTGCGACTGTTAGCGAGCGGCTGTGAGGAGCGCGAGTCTGCGGCTGGGAGCGAGCCATAGGAGAATGCGGGAGCTGCGGTGACTGTGAGGCGGCCGCCAGTCATCACCCTCCCCACCCCCCGTCCTCACCTGTGTCGGGCCGGTGAGGGAGGGTTGCGACCCAAACTGTAGGCTGCCAGTCAGTCCCTGTATACAGGGCCCTCAGTGTGTGTACAGGCCCCCCCAGCAGTGGGTATACAGGGCCCCCAGCAGTGGGTAGACAGTGGCCCAGTGGGTTTACAGGGCCCCCAGCAGTGGGAATACAGGGCCCCCATAGCAGGGTATACAGGACCCTGAATGTGTTATCATGCTCCACCGCATAGTTGCCTATATTTGGATGGGCTCACAACAGTACAATGAGTTTAATGTCTGATCCTCCTGGCTCTTTCGGCCAAGGGGTTGGGTGTATATAAATACCACTAATGACCAGAGTCTGGTGCCCGCACTATTACATTCTCTATGCGTTGACATGTGTCCTGCCTCATTTGTGATTGTGGCCACGTGAGCTCAATGTCCGTAATGCTGTTGATGATGTTCCACACTGTCGTGTCACTGTGCCTTGTATACACATTACACACACAAAATGAATAAAATGTTATTGTTGATTTGTACACATACTTTTGTTGTTTCAAATATTACACATCTCTAAACCCGGTTTCAAATCATTTCACAGTTGACCATCTTAAAAAACGGTGGAGGAGCTGCCGGGACCAGCATAAGAAGCAGTACCGGCAGTACTCAGAGAGACAACCGGGAGCCGCTCCATTGCTCAACCACTACCACTTTTATGACCGGCTGTCCTTCCTTCACCCGGTGGCCGCTATGCCAAGGTATGTGTCTGCAGCACTGTTGTGTACATTTAGTATTATTTATAAATATATACATTAGTTTCCATTTTGGCTCTGTGGGTAGCAGAGTATACAGGCGGGTCTGAGGTAGCAGAGTATACAGGCGGGTCTGTGGGTAGCAGAGTATACAGGCGGGTCTGAGGTAGCAGAGTATACAGGCGGGTCTGTGGGTAGCAGAGTATACAGGCGGGTCTGTGGGTAGCAGAGTATACAGGCGGGTCTGAGGTAGCAGAGTATACAGGCGGGTCTGAGGTAGCAGAGTATACAGGCGGGTCTGTGGGTAGCAGAGTATACAGGCGGGTCTGAGGTAGCAGAGTATAAAGACGGCTCTGTGGGTAGCAGAGTATACAGGCGGGTCTGTGGGTAGCAGAGTATACAGGCGGGTCTGTGGGTAGCAGAGTATACAGGCGGGTCTGTGGGTAGCAGAGTATACAGGCGGGTCTGAGGTAGCAGAGTATACAGGCGGGTCTGAGGTAGCAGAGTATACAGGCGGGTCTGTGGGTAGCAGAGTATACAGGCGGGTCTGAGGTAGCAGAGTATAAAGACGGCTCTGTGGGTAGCAGAGTATACAGGCGGGTCTGTGGGTAGCAGAGTATAAAGACGGCTCTGTGGGTAGCAGAGTATACAGGCGGGTCTGTGGGTAGCAGAGTATACAGGCGGGTCTGTGGGTAGCAGAGTATACAGGCGGGTCTGAGGTAGCAGAGTATACAGGCGGGTCTGAGGTAGCAGAGTATACAGGCGGGTCTGTGGGTAGCAGAGTATACAGGCGGGTCTGAGGTAGCAGAGTATACAGGCGGGTCTGTGGGTAGCAGAGTATACAGGCGGGTCTGTGGGTAGCAGAGTATACAGGCGGCTCAGTGGGTAGCAGAGTATATAGGTGATGAGAATAGGGTTAATAGATGGTGCTACAGTGTTGGGGCGTGCTAGAGGGAGCAGAGATCCGATTACTGCCATCATTTCTGACCTTATTAAAGATAGCGGCCGCAGCTAAATGACATCATGGCAAAGGTAAACATGGGGTGTGGTTAGCTGCAGGAGGTTAGTGAGAGGTGTGGGTTGTTTGGCAGAGGGCGTGGTGTGGGCGTGGTGAGCGCGGCTCCAGCGTCAGATACGCTGCGAGCGCGGAACCGCGGCACATCTCCAGGAGCAGAGGACGTGTCCGGTACGTCCGTAGCCCCCGGCCTCCCCGTTGTCCGCACACACAGCCCCGCTGTGACCTCTGCAGTGTCACAGGCCCCGGCGGGCGTCTGTCATCTCCTCCTGACACTGACCTCCTCCTGATTTGATTGTCTGTGTTGTCCCCCCCCGCTGTCAGCATCAGTGATCTGCTAAGACCTGTGGGTGCACAGACGGGGGAAGTACAAATGCCAGCATGCCGGGGCGGATTGGGCGCTGTGAGGGGCGCAGGTCTTGCTGTGAGCGGAGGGCGCGAGGCCGCTCGAGAAAACGCTATAGCGGCTGTGTGAGTTAAGCGTCTGCGGCTCGCGAAGGCGCATACGTGTCTCCGCTCGCAGTGACGCTAAGGAGTTTGGGATTAGGCTACAGTGCCGGAATTTCAAACTCCCGATTATATAAATAGATTATATAAATATATATTGTATACCTTTCAACCCCTTCCCTGCTTTATATAGATGATATAAGCTAAAAGTTTTGTGAATTAAGTATGTCAAGTTAAAAGTGAAGTCAGGGGGATTTTTTTTTTTCATGTGAACCATTGGTGTTATTGATCGTCTAGATTAGATGGGATGGGGGGGGGGGTGGGTGGTAATCAGGGGGTGAAAAATTATGTATTAGTATGGAATTAGCAAAGAAAGTCACGTATTCCTTTATGTTATGTACAGTTGGTTATTCTTTCATAATAATAACAAATATCTGATTAATAATACACAGATACACAGAGTCTAAAAAGCGTGCAACTTAATGTTTGACCTATGTTTTTGTTTCCAAATGCAATGCATTCACCAAATTTTTTTTTACTTTACCCACAGAGAAGCTTACTACAGAGGGCGGCGTGCTGTGAACCCTCCACCGCCAAACAGAAGGCGGCGTGGAGAAAACCCACCACCACCACCACCACCACGGCCGGCGCCACCACCACCGCCGCCGCCACCAGCACCAACACCACCACCACCGCCGCCACCAGCACCAGCACCACCACCACCGCCGCCACCAGCACCAGCAACACCACCACCGCCGCCACCAGCACCAACACCACCACCGCCGCCACCAGCACCAACACCACCACCGCCGCCACCAGCACCAACCCCAGCTTTGGGGCATGTCCGGCCGCAAGAGGAGGAACCTGGATGCCCACCTCATAGCAGCCATGGTCTGATCCCGGGGTCACCTAATAGACGGCGTGCACAAAGTAATGCTGACTTTGCCCACAGTCTGATACCATTCCTGGATGAAATTCCATTTCACAGGCTACTGCGGGCAAGGTCAGCATTACAGATTGTGCTTGACGCCAGTCGCCCACCAAACCACCCAGGTGAGGTTTTCAATTATTTGGAGGGGTGGCAATTCAGACACTCCAACCTACAAGACAGGCCCACACCCCGGGACAGCCATGTGCCACCCCAGAGGCCTGTACCTACCTTTCCACAATGGCCACCTAACAGGGACCTACCATTTTTCCCCACACCTGCCCAGAGGATCCACCCTCAAGGGTTGCCGGAGGCCATTCATGGGGCCCTTGACCTCTTGCAGGACCAGGGTGATGGTGTCACTTTACTGGCAAGGCCGGAGGATGCGGCAACCTACCAGCAGCTGTAGACCCCTTATTTTTTTGTTTTTTATTTTGTGTTCATGTGCATTGCACAATTTCTTTATGTTATTATTTCTTATATTTTCTTATATTATTTCTTATATATTTTGGTACAAAGTTGTACCAAAAAAAAAAAAAAAAAAAAAAAAATTCTGACATTTTTACCATTATGGCGGAATAATACCCAGTTTACAAAAACTGCTTTGTGTCTGTCTTTTTTCAGGGAATGGATGTGTAGGTTGTTTTGTGGGTGGGCTTAAAGTCATCATCATTATAATTATTATTTATTTATATAGCACCGATAGGTTCCATGGCGCTTTACATGAGGATAAGGTACACAAGGAGAAGTACAATAAACATAGACAATAAGGTCATAGAGGTACAACAGGAGAGGACCCTGTACGCGTGGGCTCACA
The DNA here is from genome assembly GCA_033576535.1 of Allobates femoralis. NCBI lineage: Eukaryota > Metazoa > Chordata > Amphibia > Anura > Aromobatidae > Allobates > Allobates femoralis. Next base: position 443,215,728 of record JARQOC010000001.1, read on the forward strand.
TTCAACGAGGGGTGGGTGGGGATACAATAGGGTGGGGAAGGTGTCGGTCGTGGGGCGTGTAGCGGGGTGTCATGGCAGGTTGTAGGCCTGTCGGAAGAGGTGAGTCTTTAGGTGTTTCTTGAAGGTTCCCAGGGTAGGCGAGTGAGTGATGAGGTGGGGCAGCGAGTTACAGAGCATGGTTGATGCCCGGGAGAAATCCTGTATGCGGTTGTGGGAAGAGGAGATGAGGGGGGAGTGTCGGAGAAGTTCTTTGGATGAACGCAGGTAGCGTGAGGGATGGTATCGGGAGATCATGTCGGAGATGTATGGTGGGGATAGGTTGTGTAAGGCTTTGAATGTCATGATCAGTGTTTTAAAGTGAGCTCTCTGTGGGGCGGGGACCCAGTGAAGGGCTTGGCAGAGGGTGTAGACAGGTGAGTAGCGTGAGGACAGATGGATTAGTCGGGCAGCAGAGTTTAGTATAGATTGGAGAGGTGCAAGAGAGTTGGCAGGGAGGCCTGTGCGAAGGAGGTTCCAGTAGTCAAGGCGGGAGATCATGAGGGCATTAATGAGTGTTTTAGCTGTGTCAGGGTTGAGTAACGAGCAAATTCTTGAAATATTTTTGAGTTGGAGTGACAGGGACTTGGTTAGGAACTAGAGGTGGGGCTTGAAGGAGAGGGATGAGTCAAGGATTACCCCGAGACATTTGGCGTGGAGGACAGGGGAGAGAGAGCATCATTAGCAAGTACTTTACGGACCGCATGGAGCATGAAGTCACCTTGGTTACTAAGTGTAAAATCATGACTCCACAGACAAATGTTGCTGACAAATAAACAGTGCCTGTGTTTGGGGGGTTACTTAATGCCTCGCTATGGCAACAAGACTAGGAACACACATGTGAGAGGCTGGGACATCTACCTGCTACACATCGCGTCTACGCGTTTTCTACAGAGCGTACAGTGGGACCTTTCTCCAGGCTCCAGCAGGATGATAGTCCAAGCAATGCCCACGATGCAAGCATAGGCTTGTTGCCTAAAAAAATTAGCTGAAGGGGCTTCATATACATTTTTTTCAGAAAGCAGGGTGCTTGGCCCATACAATAGAATTGCTTGTACTAGGAGCATAGTACGTGCAATGCCCACGATGGAGGCATAGGCTTGGTGCCTGGAAAAATTAGCCCAAGGGGCTGTTTTGCATTTTGGGTATAAATGCAGGCCTAAGGGCCATGATCAGCTTGTTAGGCTGGGTGTTTCCAAAAATGAGCCCAAGGGGCTGTTTGGCATTTTTCGTGTAAATGCAGGCCTAAGGGCCATGATCAGCTTGTTAGGCTGGGTGTTTCCAAAAATTAGCCCAAGGGGCTGTTTGGCATTTTTCGTGTAAATGCAGGCCTAAGGGCCATGATCAGCTTGTTAGGCTGGGTGTTTCCAAAAATTAGCCCAAGGGGCTGTTTGGCATTTTGGGTATAAATGCAGGCCTAAGGGCCATGATAAGCCTCTTAGGCTGGGTGTCTCCAAAAATTAGCCCAAGGGCCTGTTTTGCATTTTGGGTATAAATGCAGGCCTAAGGGCCAGGATCAGCTTGTTAGCCAGGGTGGCTCAAAAAATTAGCCCAAGGGGCTTTTAAATGTTTGCTAACAGAAAATAAAGGTTGATTCCTTGTGAAAAGGTGTTGTGATGGTTAATGAAACCGAAGTTAAGGTGTAGTGTTGGTTTAAGATGAAGCAGCCTCATTACCAGGTTGCAGGAACATGGTTACGCAAATCGTTACTGGTCTTGGACATACTGCTTGTACCAAAAAGACACAATATAATACAATGATTAATTATATCATATTGATGTTGAACGTGGCACTTCAGCTCTGAGTACTGTCGTCTTCAGGGCTCAAGAAGTCTTGTGAAATCCAGTTCCTATTAAACTTAATTAGAGTAAGCCTGTCTGCATTCTCTGGAGTAAGACGTGTCCTGGTATCAGTTATGATACCCCCAGCGGCACTGAAAACCCGCTCTGATGTCACACTAGCTGCAGGGCATGCCAGCACCTCCAAGGCATACAACGAGAGCTCGGTCCAAGTGTGGAGCTTGGAGACCCAGTAATTAAACGGGACTGCGGCATCAGTCAGGAAGCAGGTACTGTCACTTAAGTATTCTTGTACCATGTTGGTAAGTTTCTGTCTCCGAGAGATGGTTACTGGTGCAACATGGCGCTGCAGGTTCGATGGCTTATTGAACATAGCCCACTTTGCGGACATCTTTCCAGCATCTCTTCTGGACAGCGTGGATGATTGTGCCCCGACCAAAGGCTGCTGTTGCACAGAGTTGCTAACTATGGGCAGAGTGTTGTCTGACGGTGATATTCGAAGCATATTATCCACAAGAACCCTCTTGAAATAGTCAATTGTCAAGCCACGTGGTGACTGAAACAGCAGCGAGGTGAATTTATCTTTATAACGTGGGTCCAGAAAGGTGGCCAACCAGTAGAGGTCGTTGTGCAATATGTTAATCACTCGTGGGTCTTCTAGCAGACAAGTCAACATGAAGTGAGCCATGTGTCCTAAGCTGCATAGACTCATGTCTTCAGTGTCCTCAGAACGATGTTCAATACCCATTGTTTCCGTAAAGTCTGTCTCCGCCTCCTCCTCTCCAGGCCACCCATGGTGGACAGACACAAAGCTGGGGTTGTGAGTACCATCTGGGTTGACATCGGCACCAACAAAAAATAAATCCTCTTCATCGTCTTGCTCCTGTTCCTCCTCAGGAGCCATTGTGGCCTGGTCATACTGGCTTTGCTGGCTAGGTACTGCGCTGTTTAAATCTGGCTCCATAGCCATCTGCTGGGCTCTCAATGCTTCATTTTTCTGATTAATGAGGGATTCTTTCAGCAGACACAGCATGGGTACAGTGACACTGATGATGGACTGATCACCGCTCACCAGTTTTGTGCAGTAGTCAAAATTATCAAGAACCTCAGATGTGTCAGCGATCCACACCCACTCCATTGTACTAATATGTCGTGGCTGACTGCCGGTCTGACGGGCATGTTGCAACTGATACTCGGATATTGCCCTCTGCTGCTCATTGATCCTCGATAACATATGGAATGTAGAGTTCCACCGTGTCGGCATGTCACAAATGAGTCTGTGGTTGGGCAAATTCAATTGCTTTTGAAGCAATGAAAGTTTTCCAACCGCTGTTGACGAATGACGAAAATGTGCACAAACTCGACGCACCTTCTCCAGTAGGTCACATAGCTCTGGGTATGTACGCAGGAATTTCTGCACTACTAGATTCAGCACGTGAGCCATGCAAGGCACGTGCACAAGGTTTCCGAGCTTAAGTGCAGCCACTAGGTTACGACCATTGTCGCTCACCACGAGACCGGTCTGGAGTTGGAGTGGGGATAGCCACTCATCTGTCTGTTGCTTCAGACCTTTCAACAGCTCTACTGCAGTGTGCGGTGTGTGACCTAAACAGATCAGCTTCAGCAGAGCCTGTTGGCGTCTTGCTGAAGCACTGCAGCAAACCTCCCAACTTGGCCGTGATGTTGAGGGCAATTGAGGATTGGTCGAGGAAGCGGAAGATGGGGTAGTGGACATATAGGATGATGCAGAGACCCTGAATGAGGTTGTGCCAGCTATCCGTGGCGTGGGTAGGATGTTTGATGTAACACTAACATCGTTTGGCACACTCTCCACAACGTTGATCCAATGCGCGGTGAGCGAGATGTACCGGCCCTGTCCTGAACTGCTTGTCCACGTGTCCGTAGTAAGGTGTACTTTCCCGGTTACAGCGTTGGTGAGGGCACGCTTGAGGTTGTTAATGACATGCTCATGTAACGCGGGGACGGCACAACGTGAAAAGTAGTGGCGGCTTGGAACCGAGTAGCGTGGTACTGCCACAGCCAAAAGCTCACGGAAAGAGTCGGTACCCACAAGCCTAAACGGCAACATCTCGACTGCTAACAACTTAGCTATCTGGGCATTTATTTTTTTGGCTAATGGGTGGGAAGAGTGGTATTTCTGCTTCCTTTCGTACAGCTGTGTCACTGATAACTGTAAGGATGTTGCTGACCGAGAACTGTCTGCACTCATGTTCAGTCTCTCTGCAACCGCTGCTTGTGATGAGTACATATCAGCTGGACCAGCTTCAGCAACACTTGATTGTGACGGACGTATCTGAGTTACCGTCGCAGTCTTTGGGTCAGATGACACTGTTGTGGAAGGCTGCACTTTTGACCACTGAATAGGGTGCTGACCAGCCATGTGCTTCCGCATACTGCTGGTGCTCTGGTTTCCTTTCCCGTGGCCTCTCTGTTAGCCTTGCATGGCAGATGGTACAGATGACCACATTTTCTTGAGAAGGCCCATCTTTAAAAAATTTCCACACAGTGGCTGACCGACCTCTAGGCTTGACTGTACTCCCTGAGGGATTACTGAGGCCCACATTTGAGACATTTTGTCCAACAGTTGACAAATTTTGAGCCACAGTGGACACATTTTGGGCAACAGTGGTGACTCTTTCAGTTCTGGTGGGAGGAGTAGGCCTTGGTGCCTTTGTTGGTGGGACATACACACTTTCTTCCTCCGTGCTGCTCTGCTGGCTCTGCATCGCAACATTCCACGTGGGATCAGTTGTCTCATCATCAACCCCTTCCTCTTCTAAATCTTCCCGATAACAAGATAGATTTTGCTCCCCAGATGACAAGTGTGTCACTGTCTCATCATCATCATCCTCCAACTCCTGAGACGGTCTAAGACTTTGCTGAAAGACACGTTCATGTGGCCGGGGTGTCTCTAAAACTTGTCCATGATTGGACAATTCTTCGTCAAGTATCTCATCTACTACGGAGTCTGGCAAACCGGATTCATGTAAAGGATTATATGTACCAAATAAGTCATCTGAGTGACCCATGTCTGTGTCAACATTTTCATGGGGCTGCTGTTGGTCTGAGGAACTGTGAAGAGGTTGTGGATTAGATGACCCAGCATGGTATGTACCAACAGTAGACACAGTGCTCAAGGAACCTTGAGTTCTGCAAGAACCTGTTGTTGAGGTCTTGTCTGCCAGCCAAGACGTTAGATGCTGTTCGTCTTCCGGCCTCAATACTCGTTTACTTTCCTGACGGGGAAAGTTAGACAGGAGGAACGATCGATCAATCCTCATCTGTCTGCCCGAACTGGTGGATAGTTGGCCACGACTACCAATGCCTGTACCTCGTCCCTGTCCCTTAGCAAGACTTTTTTTGGGATTTGTTTTTTTGTGTGACATTTTATAATTTCTGGTGGCTTTCTGGGGGCTTGTAAAACAAGTAGCAGGTACTATTTCGTGAAAGGTACACACTAGAGGCTAAGATATTTTAACAGAGATGGAAGGTACCGTGCGAGCTGCAGGCAGGACACCGTACAGCAACGCACTGGCACAGGAAAAAATTGTTTAGTACGCAGAACCAGGCACCGTTAGGCTGCGGTGCTGGCTGCGTGCAAGTTTACAAGTACCGTGCGAGCTGCAGGCAGGACACCGTACAGCAACGCACTGGCACAGGAAAAAATTGTTTAGTACGCAGAACCAGGCACTGTTAGGCTGCGGTGCTGGCTGCGTGCAAGTTTACAAGTACCGTGCGAGCTGCAGGCAGGACACCGTACAGCAACGCACTGGCACAGGAAAAAATTGTTTAGTACGCAGAACCAGGCACCGTTAGGCTGCGGTGCTGGCTGCGTGCAAGTTTACAAGTACCGTGCGAGCTGCAGGCAGGACACCGTACAGCAACGCACTGGCACAGGAAAAAATTGTTTAGTACGCAGAACCAGGCACCGTTAGGCTGCGGTGCTGGCTGCGTGCAAGTTTACAAGTACCGTGCGAGCTGCAGGCAGGACACCGTACAGCAACGCACTGGCACAGGAAAAAATTGTTTAGTACGCAGAACCAGGCACTGTTAGGCTGCGGTGCTGGCTGCGTGCAAGTTTACAAGTACCGTGCGAGCTGCAGGCAGGACACCGTACAGCAACGCACTGGCACAGGAAAAAATTGTTTAGTACGCAGAACCAGGCACCGTTAGGCTGCGGTGCTGGCTGCGTGCAAGTTTACAAGTACCGTGCGAGCTGCAGGCAGGACACCGTACAGCAACGCACTGGCACAGGAAAAAATTGTTTAGTACGCAGCACCAGGCACCGTTAGGCTGCGGTGCTGGCTGCGTGCAAGTTTACAAGTACCGTGCGAGCTGCAGGCAGGACACCGTACAGCAACGCACTGGCACAGGAAAAAATTGTTTAGTACGCAGAACCAGGCACCGTTAGGCTGCGGTGCTGGCTGCGTGCAAGTTTACAAGTACCGTGCGAGCTGCAGGCAGGACACCGTACAGCAACGCACTGGCACAGGAAATTTTTTTGTGGAAAAATGGCACCAAAATTATTTGGTAGACTAGTGCCAAAAATCAGAAAAAGCTTAGGATTACAGCTCTGCGGAAAGCTGGGTGAACTAAGCTCTGAGGATGGTGCTGGATTCACTGTAAGGCTGCTCCTATCTCCCCTTCCTTACAGTCCTGTACAGCAATCCTCCGTCCTGGTAGTTCTGAAAAGAACTTTTGGGTTATGTGTGAGGAATCTTGACTCCTACACTCCGTCCTGTTAGTTCTGAAAAGAACTTTTGGGTTATATGTGACTCCTACACTGCCTAACTGTCCCTAGATCTGCTCCAAGTCTCCCTACACTAGGTCAGCTCTTCTCAGGAATGTGCCCAAAATGGCGGGGGCAAGCCTTATATACTGCCTTGCCTTGTCATAGATGACATAGGCATCACGATGGACAGCAGCCAATCATAGTCCTGACACAACCAAAACTGCTATGCCATTACTGACTATGATTGGCTATCTTCACAAGTTTTCTGACCTAACACGCAATGCTGACTAGTAACATAAAAGATTCTGGATTCGCGAGTCCCGAATAGAGAATACAGGACTCGGAATCGCAGACTCGCTAGGATTCGGACTCGTAGACTCGCTCAGACTCGCTGCTGTTTGGGGAGATTCAAGCTATATAGCGATGTGATAGAGCGAGTCTAGCGAGTCTAGCGAGTGAGATAAAATAAACTCTGACAAAACATTGACTTGCATTGGACTCGTTACTGAGCGAGTATTCGCTAAAAGACTCGCCGATTACCGAGTCCAGCGAGTCCCTTAAGAATCGCCGAGTAACGAGTCCTAGCGAGTAGACTCGCTCATCCCTAGTCTGTATATTAGCTCAAACCCATATATAGGACATCGATCTTTATAGAGGGATTGGGCTTTGTGCAATACTCTTGGTATGTGACAAACAGGCATAAAATTGCACTATATATGTATAGCAGCTTACATCCATCTATAAAACACTGTTTTTTTAGGTGATAGAGTGTACCCCTAAATATCACCCCTAAGAATCAACTAGGGGGGTCTTTGCTATACTCTGAGGGGCAATCTTCACTACCATGAAGCACTTTTTTGACTTTATATTATATGGTCTGATGGACAAAATGGAAATGTTACATTTAACAGCACTGTTGATTTGTATTGGTGTAACTGGTATCTGCAAATCAGCAGAGAGGTTTCCTTGATGTACCCTTGTCAATGGTAAAGTTATGGCTGTATTTGGCTGTTTTAATTGTTTTTAACCCTTTGTGTGACTTTTCTCTGTTTGCTATTTGTTATTTGAATAAACTTTTGATAAAATGACCAAAATTGTTTAAAGGTTGCATCGCTTTATAGACTTCTCTTTCTTCGCCTTTACATCTATCCATGCACACATCCATCCACGCACGCACGCATCCACACATGCAACCACGCACGCATCCACACATGCTACCACACTCGCACACATCCATCCATGCACACACACATCCATGCACGCACACATCCATGCATGCACACATCCATCCATGCACACATCCATCCATGCAACATCCATCCATGCACACATGCTTACATGCACACACACATCCATGCACACACATCTATCCATGCACACATCCACCACACACATCCATCCATGTACGCAAGCATCCATCCATGCAATATCCACGTATGCACACATCCATCCATGCATGCACACATCCATACATGCACACATGCATGCACCCATCCGCCCATGCACCCATGCATGCGTGCACGCACTCATCCATCCATCCACTCATGTACCCACGCATGCACCCACTCATCCATCCATCCATCCATCCATCCACTCATCCAATCATTCATTCATTCATTCATTCTTACCTCATCCACCGGTAAGGAGGAGGAGCCAAGAGAGGAGGAGGGGCCCACACCAGAGCAGAGGAGGCTGGCCGACAGGTGCAGCCTGTCGGGAGGTGAGGGGGATACAAGGCACAGGGAGGGGGTCAGCTTCCTTAGCCCCCTCCGTGATCGCACCAGGAGGGGGCTGATAAAGCTGACTGGCGGGTGCACAGGCGGGTGCAGCCCGCCGGCAGGATGACTGTTACCGCCTGTGGATGACTGTTACCACCGGGTGGGGGGTAGGAAAGGGATTGGGGGGCTCATCAGCCCTGGAGTGGGAGGGGGCTAGGAGGGGGGAAGGGCACCTGCCAACCCGCCCCTCCAGATCTGATTGGAGAGCTCCAATCAGATCAGGAGGGGTTACTCGCTCTGATTGGCAGTTTCAATTTCAACTGCCAATCAGAGCGAGTTTAGCCAAGGGGGAAGCTAAGCCACCCCCCTGGGCTAAAGTATGGATCCTTGCGATCCTGCAGCTCCGGTGACTTGTCACTGAGCCTATCAGCGGAGCTTCAGGACTGCAAAGAAGCCATGACGTAATAGAGACGTCATAGGTCGGGAACGCACCGACTTTCATGACGTCTCTACAGTGTTGGCCAAAAGTATTGACACCCCTGCAATTCTGTCAGATAATACTCAGTTTCTTACTGAAAATGATTGCAATCCAAATTAGTTAGTATTATTATCTTCATTTAATTTGTCTTCAATGAAAAAAACACAAAAAGAATTGTCCTACAGCCAAATTGTATTTAAATCCACACCAAACATATAAAAGGGGGTGGACAAAAGTATTGACACCGTTAGAAAAATCATGTGATGCTGCTCTAATTTGTGTAATTAACAGCACCTGTAAATTACCTGTGGCACCTAACAGGTGTTGGCAATAACTAAATCACACTTGTAGCCAGTTGACAAGGATTAAAGTTGACTCAACCTCTGTCCTGTGTCCTTGTGAGTACCACATTGAGCATGGAGAAAAGAAAGAAGACCAAAGAACTGTCTGAGGACTTGAGAAACCAAATTGTGAGGAAGCATGAGCAATCTCAAGGCTACAAGTCCATCTCCAAAGACCTGAATGTTCCTGTGTCTACCGTGCGCAGTGTCATCAAGAAGTTTAAAGCCCATGGCACTGTGGCTAACCTCCCTAGATGTGGACGGAAAAGAAAAATTGACAAGAGATTTCAAGGCAAGATTGTGCGGATGGTGGATAAAGAACCTCGACTAACATCCAAACAAGTTCAAGCTGCCCTGCAGTCCGAGGGTACAACAGTGTCAACCCGTACTATCCGTCAGCGTCTGAATGAAAAGGGACTGTATGGTAGGAGACCCAGGAAGACCCCACTTCTTACCCGATATATAAAAAAGCAAGGCTAGAGTTTGCCAAAACTTACCTGAGAAAGCCTAAAACGTTTTGAAAGAATGTTCTCTCTTTTTGGGCAAAGGCATCAACATAGAGTTTACAGAAGAAAAAAAGAGGTATTCAAAGAAAAGAACACGGTCCTTACAGTCAAACATGGCAGAGGTTCCCTGATGTTTTGGGGGTTGCTTTGCTGCTTCTGGCACTGGACTGCTTGACCGTGTGCATGGCATTATGAAGTCTGAAGACTACCAAAAAAATTTTGCAGCATAATGTAGGGCCCAGTGTGAGAAAGCTGGGTTTCCCTCAGAGGTTATGGGTCTTCCAGCACGACAATGACACAAAACACACTTCAAAAAGCACTAGAAAATGGTTTGAGAGAAAGCACTGGAGACTTCTAAGGTGGCCAGCAATGAGTCCAGACCTGAATCCCATAGAACACCTGTGGAGAGATCTAAAAATGGCAGCTTGGAGAAGGCACCTTTCAAATATCAGGGACCTGGAGCAGTTTGCCAAAGAAGAATGGTCTACAATTCCAGCAGAGCATTATAAGAAACTCATTGATGGTTACCGTAAGCGGTTGATCGCAGTTATTTTGGCTAAAGGTTGTTAAACCAAGTATTAGGCTGAAGGTGCCAATACTTTTGTCTGGCCCATTTTTGGAGTTTTGCTTTTTGCTTCATTCTCTTTTGTGTTTTTTCATTGAAGACAAATTAAATGAAGATAATAATACCAAAGAATTTGTGATTGTAATCATTTTCAGGAAGAAACTGAGTATTATCTGACAGAATTGCAGGGGTGTCAATACTTTTGGCCAACACTGTATAACATCATAGGTCGGGAAGGGGTTAATTGCTTTGTCATCAATATGAAAGCATTCTTACTTTGCAACACCTGCCTGAAACTTTTGAACAATAGTAACATAGTAACATAGTTTAAGTTAAGGTTGAAGGAAGACTTTAAGTCCATCTAGTTCAACCCATAGCCTAACATGCTGATCCAGAGGAAGGCAAAAATAACCCATGTGGCAACACTAAGCTCCACATTGGGGAAAGAAATTCCTTCTTGACTCCAGATATGGCAATCAGACTAATTCCCTGGATCAACGCCCTATCAAAGAATCTAGTATGTATAACTGGTAATATTATAGTTTTCAAGAAAGGCATCCAGGCCCTTCTTAAATGTTAGTAGTGAGTCACTCATTACAACATCATGTGGCAGAGAGTTCCATAGTCTCACTGCTCTTACAGTAAAGAATCCGCGTCTGTGATTATGATTAAACCTTCTTTCCTCCAGACATAGAGGATGCCCCCTTGTCCCCGTCTCAGGCCTAAGAGTAAAGATATCATTAGAAAGGTCTCTGTACTGTCCCCTCATATATTTACCGTATATACTCGTGTATAAGCCGAGTTTTTCAGCACAAAAAATGTGCTGAAAAGTGCCCCCTCGGCTTATACACGAGTATATACGGTAATAATAAAAAAAAATATATATATACCCGGCTGTATACAGCCCCCCCCGTGGTATACCGGGCCCCCCCTGTGGCAACCTGTAAAGGAAGCGATGATTATACTTATCGGGTCGCTGTCGCCGACGCCGCCGCTCTGTCACCGTCCGTCACCGCGCTGCTCCTGGTCTTCATGCTTCCTTCACCGTCGCACAGGAAATGACGTCATTTTCTGTGCGCCGGTGAAGGAAGCATGAAGACGGGAAGGAGCGCGGTGACGGACGGTGACAGAGCGTCGGCGTCGGCGTCGGCGACAGCGACCCGATAAGTATAATCATCGCTTCCTTTACAGGTTGCCACAGGGGGGGCCCGGTATACCAGGGGGAGGGCTGTATACAGCCGGGTACCGCTGTATACAGCGGGAGCTGCTGTATACAGTGGGGGCTGCTGTATACCCCTCTGGGGCTGCTAAATACCCCTCTGGGGCTGCTGTATACCCCTCTGGGGCTGCTGTATACCCCTCTGGGGCTGCTGTATACCCCTCTGGGGCTGCTATATACCCCTCTGGGGCTGCTGTATACAGCTCTGGGGCTGCTGTATACAGCTCTGGGGCTGCTGTATACCCCTCTGGGGCTGCTATATACCCCTCTGGGGCTGCTGTATACCCCTCTGGGGCTGCTGTATACCCCTCTGGGGCTGCTATATACCCCTCTGGGGCTGCTGTATACCCCTCTGGGGCTGCTGTATACCCCTCTGGGGCTGCTGTATACCCCTCTGGGGCTGCTATATACCCCTCTGGGGCTGCTATATACCCCTCTGGGGCTTCTGTATACCCCTCTGGGGCTGCTGTATACCCCTCTGGGGCTGCTATATACCCCTCTGGGGCTGCTATATACCTCTCTGGGGCTGCTATATACCCCTCTGGGGCTGCTGTATACCCCTCTGGGGCTGCTGTATACAGCTCTGGGGCTGCTGTATACAGCTCTGGGGCTGCTGTATACCCCTCTGGGGCTGCTATATACCCCTCTGGGGCTGCTGTATACAGCTCTGGGGCTGCTGTATACCCCTCTGGGGCTGCTGTATACAGCTCTGGGGCTGCTGTATACAGCTCTAGGGCTGCTGTATACCCCTCTGGGGCTGCTATATACCCCTCTGGGGCTGCTGTATACCCCTCTGGGGCTGCTATATACCCCTCTGGGGCTGCTATATACCCCTCTGGGGCTGCTGTATACCCCTCTGGGGCTGCTGTATACAGCTCTGGGACTGCTGTATACAGCTCTGGGGCTGCTATATACCCCTCTGGGGCTGCTATATACCCCTCTGGGGCTGCTGTATACCCCTCTGGGGCTGCTGTATACAGCTCTGGGGCTGCTGTATACAGCTCTGGGGCTGCTGTATACCCCTCTGGGGCTGCTGTATATACCACTGGGGAGGCTACTGTATACTACCACTGGGGGGGCTGCTGTATACTACCACTGGGGAGGCTGCTGTATACCACTGAGGGGGCCTGTATACCACACTGCTGGGGGCTGTATACCTGTGCTGGGGTCCACCCTCGGCTTATACACGAGTGAATAGGTTTTCCCAGGTTTTGGGGGCAAAAGTAGGGGGGTCGGCTTATACACGGGTCAGCTTATACACGAGTATATACGGTATACATTATTATAAGATCTCCCCTAAGCCTTCATTTTTCCAAGCTAAATAACCCCAAGTTTAATAACCTGTCTTGGTATTGCAGACCCCTTAGTCCTCTAATGACTTTTGTCGCTCTTCTCTGGACCCGCTCTAGTTCAGCTATGTCTTTCTTATACAATGGAGAACAGAATTGTACACAGTATTCTAAGTGTGGTCGCACTAGTGACTTGTATAGAGGTAAAATTATGTTCTCCTCATGAGCATCTATGCCTCTTTTAATGCATGCCATTATTTTATTTTCCTTTGCCGCAGCTGCCTGACACTGGCTACTAAATGTGAGTTTTGTGAGAAAAGATTCAGTATAACTTGAATTTTATGCAATAAAATTCCTGCTTGTTCTGTACATTTAGGTGCAGCCAGAGGTATCTAGGTTTCCTTTAACCCAGGGCAAGAATTCAGTTTGGTGTCCCCCAAGCAGTCTCAGTAGCCATCATATGTCTAAGCATTCATATATGATTTTCACACTTACAGTCAGTGCTGACAAGCTTCTCTACCTAATACTCTTAATGTTCAGTGAAAAACAGAGAAGCAGGGTGAAAACCTGTCACATGACCATAATACATGTTATAGTATGAAAATCACATATGAGTGGAGAGGCCATGTGATGACTGCTGGAATCAGCAAGCAGAGCAGAATCCTGACAGTGATTATGTTACACGTTGTTAGGATTGGGCTACAATGCTTAATGTTAAAATGAAAGGGCTGTCCAGGTTTGGGATGAAAGTCTGTAGTCCCTCTAGGTGACTGCGGCCTCTGAATTCTCACAGTATGGCACAAGAGAATCCTGTGAGAATTCAGAAGTCTGCAGTCACTAGACTGCAGACTCATCACAACCTTGGGACAACCCCTTTAATGTTCCTAACAAACAGTGCTATGGAATTAATAGCGCTATATAAATGAATAAATATTATATTATTATTATAACAAATAAAAACATAGTAACCCTGAAGGCTGCTTCACACGCTAGGATCTCGTTAACGATATTGTTGAAACGTCACGGATTTGTGATCGCTCAAACAATATTGTTAGTGCATCGTTGTGTGTAAACGAACGATGTAGGAAGGATAAATCGTTGGATTGTTCATTTAAAATTTGAGATCCGGACCTCAAATCTATCATTCGTCGTCCAATTAACGTCCTGAGAAGCAGCAACATCGTTCAGTGTGACACCTTTTTGAACAATGTCGTTCATATTTCTCCTATTCCTGCCGCTTTGTAAAATCGTTCAATCGTTCTTCTCCAAATAGCTGGAGCGTTGTAAAATTTAAGATCGTTAACGATATCCTTGCGTGTGACAACACACTAACGATGTCGGAAGGATCGCGATCACGTGACATAGCTAACGATCTCGTTCACCTATATCCTAGCGTGTGAAGCCGCCTTTACATTGTGAAATGGTACAACATTTTATTAACATAGCCATTTCTCATGTAATCTTATAAATTATGGATTGCTACATGTGTACAGGAACAGAACCAATAACAGCACAAAACCACATCACCAGACTCAGCAGAGGTACAGAAATATATCACCAGAGTCACCAGAGGTACATAGTCATAGATAAATAAATAGAACCCCCATCAATAGAGAAACACAGCATCAAAACTCTCATCAGTATAGGGATACATCACCAGAATTACCACAGGTACAGAAATACATCACCAGACCCATCAAATATACAGAAAAACATCACTCATCGGTGCAGAAACACAGAATCACAACCCTCATCAGTAAATAAATACATCACCAGAACCCTCACCAGTGTAGAAACACAACAGCAAAACCCTCATCAGTACAGAAACACATCACCAGACCCACCAGAGGTACAGAAATATATAAATAGAACCCCCATTAGTACAGAAATCATAACCTACTACATCCTTAACAATGGTAAGGCGATACTAGGAGTTGTTGTTACTAATCATCATCAGACCATACAGGAACCACAGTACTGATGAGAATTAGTCAGCATCACAAAAAATCATTTACATCCAGGTACCTTACGGATGGCCTTGTCTCTGATCAGGGTCGTCTTTTTCTTTTCTTCATCTTGTCCAGACACCATGATGACTTTTCACATCCACAGCTTGTCTCTGCAGATTTCCATCTTCTCCGATCTTCTTCAGCACATCCCGGCACAATATCCTTGCAAATATCAGAATGATCATAATTCTGAGTAAAACTATCTGTCATATACAGGCGCTTCTGAATAAAAAATTGTTCCTCCTCACTGTTCCCTACATGAAATATGATTTTAACGCTGTTCTGGTGCATGCTCTCCACACTGCCCTCTCCTTTTCATACTGGGCTACCTGGTCACACTGTCCTCTACACTGTATCCCCCTATACTTTCCACCGTTTATACTGTTCTCACTCATCACACTCCCCCTCCTTGACATACTATCCTCTCCTGGCTGTAGCCTCCCACTGTCCACGCATGCTGCTCCCTCCCTATACAGCCCCACACGCTCTCTATTCTGTGCCCCCTTACGTTTTTCTTATACCCTACTGTTTCTTTACAACTTCACCCACCTTACTCCACATACTATGTCAGCAGCCATCCCCTCCACAGAGTGCGTTCACACCAATCTCCCTGTGACTCCACAAACTGTGTCTACACCCACCTCCTCTTTCCACTCCACATATTATGTCAGCAACCATCTCTCCTCACTCCACATACTGTGTTCACACCCATCCCCCACTCACTCCACATACTGTGCCGCAGTCATCCCCCTCACACCTCATACTGTGTCTACACTGATCCCCCGAACTCCACAAACTGTGCTGCAGCCATCCCCCTCACTCCTCATACTGTGTCCACACTGATCCCCCTCCCTCACTCCACATACTATGCGGCAGCAATCCCTCCTCACATGTGATTATGGTGCCCCACTGTTTGGTGCGCCATGAAGGGGTACTGCACCCAGACCAGTGTGTGTGGTATCCCAGTGGCGTTCACCTACGCATTCACACACTTAGAGTCAGGGGACCAATTGGCTAAACCCGTAACCAGGGTAACCGTTCCCGGTAGGAGGTTATATAAGAGGGTAGTGAAGAGTGGGAAAAGAGAGAAGAGAACAGGAATTCATGAGGGAAGTCAAGGAGTACCCTGCGGGTGATGCAGAGGAGGGCACCTAAAGAGAGGTGGCCCAGATAAAGAGGTGGATCATTAGGTGATATCTAACACCCTGCGCCAGACCGTCCTTATAACCGGTCAGGGGGGAGCCTGATCCATTAAAGGAGAACCGGCTCCGAGTGCAGTGCAGGAGAGTTCGGCCCTAAGTCGTCAACCTGGAGGGCCATGGGCAATCAGACCACCACGACACGGTCCAAAGCACATCTCCACTAGGAACTCTGTCCAGAGTCGTGAGCCCCTTAGTAAATGGTGAACTCTATAGAGACAATGAGCCTGGTGTAGAACAAGAGGCCCTGTGCAGCGCCGCGCTGAGGAAGTAAGGATCAGCGCAAACAGAGAGAAAGAGGGGACAGAGGGAGAAACCAGAAAGACACCCCATCCACTGGCAACTACCCAGGCCAGCTATCCGTGACTGTGTACCTGTAAATTGCAGTCTCTGGGATCACACTGACTGCCGCGGGGAGTGGTAACATCACTCGCCGAGTCACTAATGGCTCCTCACGACAGTGAACTCAGGTGACCTCGCTGCCAGATTGTGGGACATTGTGGCATCGCAGTCCAGTAATCTGGCAGCAGGTTCAACTGAGTTCCCGATACTCGGTGAGTATGATGCTCATTAATCAATGTTTTGCTTATTTTTTACAGTCTCCAAGCTGAACCAGAACAGTAACACAGCCTTCTCAAGGAAAGTGTTTGATACAGACCCCGAACTTTATAGTTTGGATTCACCCATCACTAATGGTAATCCATGGGATCCCTAGACCAATCCTCGAGAAAAATAGCAATAGAAAAAGATGTAATCCCGCACCATCAACACGTGACTAAAAAAATCATTCAAAAAAGGGATCCATCAATAAAATAGAGTCCATGGTAGCAAAATATAAACGTTTTCCGAACTACTAAGAGTCTGTAATCATACACATGTTCAGTCCATGTGGAACTAGAAACAGGAAACATGTCCATAAGGCTAAGTTCACATGTCCAATATCATTCGCTAGAACAAATCAAGTAGCAATCCCTGGCAAAAAAGTTGTGTACAAAATTACTCCTATGTTTAACAAATGCATCCTATAAAAATCTATTTTTTCAAAACGAACTAAAAATGTTGTGTTTGCACAACTTGTTTGCCAACAGATTGCTGCTAGATCCTTTATAACAGATGATTATTGGACATGTGAACCCAGCCTTAGGCCCTTACCTGGCTCTTTTAAAATAAGACTGGCATAGCCAAACATTTTTTGGACATTCATCATGGGGATTTTTCATCTTTAACGTTATGGACAGTGAATGTGTGAATAGGCCAAAAATAGATAAAGACTGGGCAAAAACCTTGTTTATACAAGAAGCCTACAGAAGCCTATCTTAGCAGAGCAGATCTGACATCCTTATTGTGTATATCTGAGGCATGTGTGTTGTGTGTGCTATGAGATATTTCTTTGTGCTTATATGAACATTTGATCATCTGCTTAGAAGATACACATATTACATGTATGTAGGAAAACCAAAGTTCATATAAACAGAAATCTCTCACAGGCAGCACAGGTTAGTGATGTTACTACAAGAATTGTAGTACAAAACATTTCCCTCTCTCAAACCCCTCCCCAGCAGCCTGCAGAAGCATGAGATTCAGTGTAACTTCAGCAGAGGAGAGGGACAGAATACCATCTTGGATAGGCGTGGTTATTTAAATAACATTTACATACAGTGACACTTAAGAGTCAGGGCAATTAGGCTAGGGTCACATTAGGAAGGCAAATTGCGTTTACCTCATCCAGATCTGGATAAGGTAATCGCAAGTGCCTTCAGACACATTTTTGTAAAAAAAAAATGTGTCTTGATCACAGCATGCGGTAACCGGATTGCTCAGGATGTGTAATCCGGAGCAATCCAGTTACCGTATGCTTTGTTCATCCCTGTTGCCGCAGGGATGAACAAAGGGTTAAATGTTAATAATAGATGTGGGCAACATGTCTCTAGGGGGTGCCCACCCTCCCTAGAGACATGCTGTCCACACAGGTGGGCATGTGAGGGGTTAATATGTGGAATTATAGTATTGCCAGCTATTGTTGGCATTTATAATTTTATTAATGAAACGCGGCGGCTCCTCACTGTGGAGGAGATACAGTACGTAATCTTCGTACTGTATCTGCTACTATCCTTGGCCCAGAAAGCTGTAACATTAGGTCTATGGCGGTGCGCTTCCCATATACCTAATGTTAAAGCTTTCAGGACCCTGGATAGCGACTCATACAGTACGTACATTACGTGCTGTATCTCATCCAAAGTGAGGAGCCACCGGGTTTCATTAATAAAATTGTAAATGCCGACAATAGCCGGCAATACTATAATTCCACATATTAACCCATCACATGCCCACCTGTGTGGACAGCATGTCTCTCGGGAGGGTGGGCACCCTCTACAAACATGTTGCCCACATCTATTATTAACATTTAACCCTTTGTTCATCCCTGCAGCAGCAGGGAAGAACAAAGCATATGGCTGCCGCAGGCATTCACACGTGCCTTGCGGCAGCCGCATGGGCTCCCATAGGAGTCCATTATAACAAGCCTGCTGCAGATTCCAAACCGCTCCGAAAACTGCAGCCTGCATGATTTTTCACACAGGCAGCAAATCCAGGATGTGGTAGCCGGATTGCATGTAGTGCAATCCAGTTTACATAATGGGCTCCTATGGGTTGCGGTTCCTGATTCGGTTTTGAGCTTTTTAACAGCTCAAAACCGGATCAGGATCTGAATTCTTAAACGCAAATGTGACCCTAGCCTCACTTTTACAGCTGTCTGCTGGGTGTTAAGAGGCTTATAGCAAGAGAACCACAGACTGTACAGTAATGATTTTTACATATCCTGAAAGCTCTGCCTGAGCACTATTCAAGGGTACTATAAGTATCATTCTGAAAAATGTCCTGACAGAGTCCCTTTAATTAATCTTTATTAGCTGTTTACTTTGTAATTTGTATATAATTTATCTTTATAATACATTTTGTATTGTTTTATGTTCATTTTTTGTTGTAATACGTTTGGATAATTTGCATATTTAATTATCAGGTGTCAGCAAATTGTGTGAATCTTGCCCTTTAGATGTATAGGAGACATGTTTCCTGTTTTTGTTAAAAAATAGACATGTTTATGATTTGGACTTAAAACACATAAAACATTTATATTTTTCTGCCATGGATTTTTAATTCATTGATAGAGACACTTTGTTTCTCCGCATTTTGGAGGTGCTGGATTAATATTTTTCGATTAAAATTTTTAACGGACCTCCAACCTGTCTCCTGACGTAGCCTTTAAGGTAGTCTGTACGCTGTTCTGTGCTTTGTCAATAAATTTCACACTTCAATATTTCCAAAAATCTAGGCTTCTGACAGATAATTTTGGAATAATTTGGAAAGTCAGTTGATGAGATGGTTTATACTCTTATTCAGATGTATAGGCCTCTGTCGGAAAAAAGAACTGGAATTTCTCCACGTTTAGCATGAGATCATAGCTATTTGAGCACTTCCAGCTTCAAGAAATGTAACAGCAACAGCACATACTACTTCTACATGAGAGGTTACAGGCAACCTTCCATATAAGGTGAAAAACATGAAATGTGGCCTAAGAAATATTGTTTCTTGTTATCTGGTTCATGATAGAAATGATCTACTAAAATCTATTACAATATTTAAGTAAAGGATTGTTGATGTACCTTTTTTGCTGCAAAGGAGAGAACAAGTCATATTTTAACCCCTTTACCCCAGTGCATGGTTTGCACCTTAATCTCCAGGCCATTTTTTGCAATTATAACCACTTAATGTGGTTGATCGCAGCATTTAGGGGTTTAAACTGCCAGGAGTGGCGCGGCACTGCTCCTGCAGACCCGGCGGCGATTGTGCGGGTATAGCCCGCAGTGCCCACAAGATTGCCATGACCTACTGGGTACATCCAATGTTGGGAACAGGTTCAAGGGAATCTGTCATCAGGTTTTTGAAGTAACAATTTGCATATTTCCCAAAGGAGCATTGCGGATTTAAGTCTCCTTATCAACTTATCTGTCTCCTTATGGCTGAAGGCAAACTCCTCTCCATAAGCTAGATAGCTAGTTCCCCAGACCTTGTCTTATCCCACTCACACAGCCAAATCAGAATATCCCACACGCTACACTGATGAGGGGCAGTTACCCTGAAACGCCGCTTCTGTAGTTTGGGGTTCTGATCTGGCACAAATCCTTGGTCATATTAAAAGGCTTGTTAAAGAGTTGACTATGATTTTGAGGATTGCTACCTAAAGGTGGCACCAGAGTTCATCCACTTCTTCATTGAAATGACAATTTGCATATTTCCCAGAGGAGCATTGCGGCTTTAAGTCTCCTTATCAACTTATCTGTCTCCTTATGGCTGCAGGCAAACTCCTCTCCATAAGGTAGATAGCTAGTTCCCCAAACCTCATCTTAGCCCATTCACACAGCCAGATCAGAATATCCCACACACTACACTGATGAGGGGTAGTTACCCCGAAACGCAGCGTCTGTAGTTTGGGGTTCTGATTTGGCACAAATCCTTGGTCATATTAAAAGGCTTGTTAAAGAGTCGACTCTGACTTTGAGGATTGCTGCCTAAAGGGTAGTGATAATTTGCAGGTTTTTGATATTTAATTTGAAAATAGCATAGACAGGGAGCCTGATTCCCACAACTTTTCACTTACTGGGCTGCATGCTGTTTTGATAAATCCGCTATTTTATCAGCTCGAGATTATCACTAGAGGACTAATTAATAGGGATAGGTGAACTGCTGTTTTACCCGGGTTTGTGACCGGAGTTGCTCTGCTAAAGCAAGTAAACGGTTAATAAACATACTGATTATACTTATCGGGTTTGCATCATCTATTTAAGCTGTGCTACAGCGCTGTGTCACTTCCAGCTTCCAGGGAAAATAGTCATGTGACTGGCTCCAACAGCCATTCACATACGCCAAGAAGATAAGGGGCAGCCTGGAAGTGACGCAATGACGCGTCACATCAGGAAGAGAGGACGCCTACCCGGTAAGTATATTAAGAGTACTAACTATTGGCTTACTTTAACGGAGCAACCCTGGTCACGAACCCGAATAGATCGCCCATCCCTACTAAATAACCCATCTACCATGTATTTCTTCATATTCATGAGTTCTGTATAACTCCACCCCCCATTGAGTAGCAACTTCATGCTTATGAACAGTATACACAGAAAGCTGCCATCAGTGGTGTGAGCAGGGCTGTGGAGTCGGTAAGGCAAACCACCAACTCTGAACCCTCAATTTCCTTGACTCCGACTCCAACTCCCTCATACATGGCTCATGTTTAAGTGATAGATTTGTAGAAGTACAATGTGAGTATCAGGCTTTAATCATTATTATGATACAATAACCAAGTTATTTAGATATACAACATAATAATGCTCAGCACATTCTGCATTGAACTACTGTACCCAATTTATTATATATTTTAGAAATCGGAGTCAGTCCATTCTATAGTAACATAGTAACATAGGCTATGGGTTGAAATAGATGGACAAGTCTTCCTTCAACCTTAAAAAACGAACATGTTGATCCAGAGGAAGACAAAAAAAAACCCATGTGACAACACTAAGCTCCACATTGGGAAAAAAATTCCTCCCTGACTCCAAATACGGCAATCAGACTAGTTCCCTGGATCAACGCCCTATCAAAGATTCTAGTATATATAACTGGTAATATTATAGTTTTCAAGAAAGGCATCCAGGCCCTTCTTAAATGTTAGTAGTGAGTCACTCATTACAACATCATGTGGCAGAGAGTTCCATAGTCTCACTGCTCTTACAGTAAAGAATCCGCGTCTGGATTATGATTAAACCTTCTTTCCTCCAGACATAGAGGATGCCCCCTTGTCCCCGTCTCAGGCCTAAAGGCCAAGTTACACACGCAGATATCTGTGACCAACCTCTGAACAGATCTCTGGTTGCAGTGAAATCATGGACACATTGCTCCATTTTGTGGCTGTGTACAAAATGGAGCAATGTGTCCATGATTTCACTGCAACCAGAGATCTGTTAAGAAGTTGGTCACAGATATCTGCGTGTGTAACGTGGCCTTTAAGAGTAAAAAGATAATTAAAAAGGTCTCTGTACTGTATATTTATACATTATAAGATCACCCCTAAGCCTTCGTTTTTCCAAACTAAATAACCCCAAATTTAGTAACCTGTCTTGGTATTGCAGACCCCTTAGTCCTCTAATAACCTTGGTTGTTCTTCTCTGGACCCGCTCTAGTTCAGCTATGTCTTTCTTATACACCGGAGACCAGAATTGTACACAGTATTCTAAGTGTGGTCGCACTAGTGACTTGTATAGAGGTAAAATTATGTTCTCATGAGCATATATGCCTCTTTTAATACATCCCATTATTTTATTTGCCTTTCAGCAGCTGCCTGTCACTGGCCACTAAATGTGAGTTTGTCATCTACCCATACACCCAGGTCTTTTTCAGTGACAGTTTTGCCCAGTGTTTTAAAATTAAGCACATAATTATACCTTTTATTTCCTCTACCCAAGTGCATGACCTTACATTTATCCCCATTAAAGCTCATTTTCCATTTATCAGCCCAAGCGTCTAGTTTACATAAATCCTCCTGTAATATAAAATTGTCCTCCTCTGTATTGATTACCCTGCAGAGTTTAGTATCATCTGCAAATAAATATCAATGTCATTAATAAATATGTTAAAAAGAAGGGGGCCCAATGCTGACCCCTGTGGTACCCCACTGTTAACTGTGACCCATTCTGAGTGTGTTCCATTAATAACCACCCTTTGTTTCCTATCACTAAGCCACTTACACATATTTTCCCCTATTTCCCCATTGCTGTCATTTTATGTATCAACCTTTTGCTTGGTATCTATCAAAAGCTTTTGAAAAGTCCATATACACCACATCCACTGCATTTCTTTGGTCGAGTTAACAACTTACCTCTTCATAGAAGCTAATCAGATTAGTTTGACAGGAATGGTCCCTCGTAAACCCATGTTGATATTGGATCATGAGGTTATTTTTCTTCAGATACTCCAGTATAGCATCTCTTAGAAAACCCTCTAGGATTTACCCACAGTAGAGGTTAAGCTTACTGGCCTATAATTTCCAAGTTCAGTTTTTGTCCCCTTTTTGAATATTGGCACCACATTTGCTATACACCAGTCCTGTGGTACAGACCCTGTTATTATGGAATCTTTAAATATTAAAAATAATGGTCTATCTATGATGGTTCTTAATTCATGCAGTACTCTGGGGTGTATCTCATCCGGGCCTGGGGATTTTGTCAATTTTAGTGATCTTTAACTGGTGCCGTACTTCCTGCTGGGTTAAGCAGGTGTCATTTAATGGAGAATTCTTTTTATCACTGATCTCCAACTCCACCAAACTAGTCACTGACTCTGACTCCACAGCCCTGGGTATGGGTGGGGTTGTACAGAGCTCAGCATTCAGAGAACTGGTAGACATGCAGCAGGTAAAACAGTGATTTTATCAAAACCATACCAAACAGTCCATTAAGTGACACACTGCTGGAATCAGGGTCTCTCCTCCATTATGCTGCTCTTAGATGGAGTAGTAAAAACCTGGTGACAGATTCCCTTTGAGATAAACAAACTGTAGCCAGTTAACTACGGCAAAAAATCCATAGCTATATTAAAAGTAGGTTCTCCAATGTTATGGGCATACATCATCACTCTTCAATGTTTATTGGTACATTTCAGTGGTTAGAAAATTACAACAGTAAAGCTGTTCGCCAATGTACCAGAGAATGAACCTTCCTATCTCATTCATTTAGCCGCTGGAGTAGGGGTTCTCCACAGGATTGTTTGTTGGTCTGACTGCTCGGACGGAATACATAGCCAGAGCCAGGCACTTTTAGCACGGCTAGAATGGAGCTGTAGTGCGCATGCTCATTCTCCATTCCAACAACTACCTAAGATGCTGGCAGAGAAAGCTGCCAGTCAGGGATGCGGGTAGGGTAATACACAGCTCAGAAGAGTGTAGCTCTACTACAGCTACATTAGGCAACATAGGTATTATATCAACACTACACTAAGCAGTATAGTCAGTGACACATCGCATAAATTATGATGCTCTTAGAGTATATAGCAAAACCTTATGGCAGATTCTCTTTAATTTTATTAAATAAGCAAACATTTAAACCACCTTTTATTAGTAATCTCTAAAAAGACGAAACACTTCATGTAGACTGAATCAAAAAAGTGAAGGACCAAATAGACAAACTAAACACAGATTACGTGTCTCAATTGCTTCCTCACCCAATGATAACATATAACGTTTCAAGATTAAAGAACACACATAATAAATTGTTCTTACCTGTTTTCTATAGTGACATCGGTCCCCACATTAGGACCACCACTAAACACAGATATATGACAATTTAAATAAGAATAGGATTGATCTCATCCAGTTAGCAGGGAGTTTTGGTAGGTGCCAATATTGTTGAGGTAGACCAAGTTATTGTCCGGGCCCCGGGACTGACCTTGTAAATGTCCCCGATACAAAACAAAAAAAGAAATAGCCCTACACCAGGGGTCGCAAACTCCAGGCCTCAAGGGCCGCACACAGTGCAGGTTTTCAGGATTTCCATGGAATTTGACAGTTGGTCATTTGATTACCAACTGTCAAATGCTATGGAAATCCTGAAAACCTGCACTGTGTGCGGCCCTCGAGGCCTGGGTTTGAGACCCCTGCCCTACACCATCTCTCCTGCCCTTACAAGGGCAGTCCTCAAGAATGCACCCTAGCACTAACCCTCCTGTCGGTTTTCACCCAGACGTGTTCTGTCATCCAGACTCATCATGGGATCATCAATGACAGGCAAAAGTGGTACTTTATTCACATATCAGGATTGAATAGAAGTGAGGGACAAAGGTTCGTGGTCAGTCTGGTTATAAACCATGTCAATTCCTAACACCTGCCTTAGAATTAAATTTATCTAATTGGTCTCAACTGTCAATACAGCATCAGTGTGTCCCGACATACGCACCCACAGGTATTAAGGGACGCCATTCCACCATCAGTTTTGGCCCCTCATAACGGAGGGACGCATGTCCCGGTCACTTCCTGTATTTGCGTTCCAACTTGGAGCACAAACATCACATCCGCTACGTTATATCCAGGGTCTGCGGGACCGGGAAACACGTCCGCCCATCACATGATCACTCAGGCTAGAACACTTCCGCCGTCATAATTGGCTGTCCTACAAAGTAAGCGGCTCGATCACGTGACGCTGCGTAACATGTGAGGGCAGATAACAACACCAGATCCAATTATCATGTTATCACACTGGCAGAATATAACCCTAATATAAAAATAATAGCTAAGAAGTAGATTATATGAACACACTGATTAGTTCTAAAACAGGCACCATATAAACAAGAGTCTATAACTACAGATCAGCACAAGATTGAGAACAATTGTCCAGCCATATCAATTATAGTTGATAGACACTAAAATAGTTGGCTTTTAGGGAATTTACTAAACACAAGGGGAATAAAAACACTTAGTGGCTGAATGAACCTATACAGTATAGTCCCATCCTCAGATGAAACAGGTGTAATTCAGTTGTTCATTGAGACCTGATAGCGCCACAGTATCAAGATGGAAAATCCATTCTGTCTCCTACTGTAACATTATCCAGTCCCAGTCGCTTCCTCGGGGGGATTTTTTTACACAATCAATCCCAGTGAAAACTAAGACTCTGGGGTCATCTCCATGATCATCATTGACGTGTTTCCCCAATGAGGTTTCCAGTTTATGCTTGATGTCACCGAGGTGGTCCCCAACACACCGTCATAACTCTGAAATTGTTTTTTCCGACGTATTCTTTACCGCACTGACAGCTGGCTTTATAAATAAGTCCCTGTGTACGGCAATTGATAAAAGATCGAATCTCGTATTATCTATCTGTTACGTTACTTCTGAACTTTTTTGTCATGTCAATAAAGGGCCATGCAACACAGCGCAAACATTTAAAACAGCCCTTTAAATTACTTGATATCTAGGTTTCTTTCACTAGTCTAGTAAAATTACTGTGATGTGATCCAATCCTTGATCAATCGACCCTGCCAATATGTAATTAGGGGATGGGATAGATAGTTTTGGCCTTAATTCAGGGTACAATAGGAGGATACTCCAATGTTTGTCACGGATTTTTTGTACTTCATGTGAGCCATTGTCAAATGTGGTAATCAATCTGGTCACATCATCAGATTCTGTCGGTATACTTTACCTCTTTAAATGCTTTTTTAAGGATCCCTGAAGGATAACCATTTTCCTTGAATCTTCCTGTTAAAGACTGAACCTGTTTCTTAAAGACCTCAATTCCGAACAGTTTCTTCTAACATCAAGAAATTGCCCCTTGTGGATTCCGTTTTTTAGGTGTCGTGGATGGCCACTTTCCCAATGCAACAGGGAATTAGTTGCCGTCGGTTTTCAATAGGTTGAAGTATGTAAAATTCTTCCATCATCACAGGCACTTCTCTTGGACTTTATGTGTAAATTTTAAACCTATGGTGTTATCACCTAGACCCGCTACAAAGGTAGAAAAATGGTCCCTAGATCCTGACCAGACAACAAAAATGTTGTCTATGAGGAAGCCCAGACTTAATGTCACGCTGGGAGCGGGAGAGGCACTCAGCGTAGGACCACGGGGGGGGGGGGGGGGGGGAATAAGGAGTCCCTAAAGCTATGGGCACAAGAGGGAGAGGGTGACCCCTAGTCTTACTGGGGCTGACCCTGTCTGCCCTAACGTCCCTATACAGTTTCCTCAACTGTCGCCGACCACGAACCTCGTCCCTCTCTGATCCTAGCACTACCTTATCTAAGGATCAGATGGAGAGGTTCACTAGACCCCTCCACTAACAACTAAAGACAAACACAAGGAAATAACAGACAATGGGGAAAGAAAACACTTATCTTGCAGCAGAGCACAGCAACCTCCACAGCCCTGCTTCTGCTGGAGCAAGGATAATGAGTGCACAAGGAAATATCACCTGCACCGAGGGAGGGCAATGAAACTCCTTATAAAGGTGGGAAGAACCTGCTGGGTCCTAGAGACCCAGAATACTGGTGTAGAAACCAGACCGAGCACAAGACCTTCCCAGCCGTCTCCCCATGATAGGGAGATCTTATCATACCTTCTCTTTATCTACACAGAAGGTAAATGCCCCTGAAAGACGGACCGTCCTCAAACCTTATGGCTGATTGGCCAAACGCTGGGACCGTCTGCGCGTGGCCTCTACCCTGTCATCCGTGCCACCCGTGACACTTAAAACCCCCTAGTGAGGTTCTCCATCACTGATGTGAATATCATGGTTTCCTCCCACCAACCCAGGAGTAAGTTGTCGTACGAGGGGGCACTGGCGCTCCCCATTGCAGTACTCTTGAATTGGTGGTAAATCTTCCGATCGAATAGGAAGTTGTTTTTTGTGAGACAAAACTCCAGTTTAAGACATACTCATGAGGGGGCGTGTCCGAATGTCATGCTGAGAGGACACGGTGCGGAGAAGCTCCCGCTGACCTTCAGCTAAATTTGCACTTTAAGTACTTGCATCCCCACGGTGTCTTTCCTCCATGGGTCCCAGAAGTGCCAAGATCAATCAGCAACAATCAGCGGGCCCGCCGATGCAGCGGACTACTCTGAAAGAATTTCTGGGCCTGGAACAAACCCTGGAGGAGATATGGGCGCCATCTTCACTGGTGCATGGTGTGAGGGAGGAGACCGCTCCATGCCACGCTCAACAGCAGAGAGACACTCAGGAAACAGGCGGCGGTGGTGATGAAATAGAGGAGGGCCAGGATACAACCGGGATTGAGCTACCCGATATGAGGCCCAATTCCCTAGAGGCCTGAATGCCGCCATCATAGACCATGGCAGTGAGGTACCTATGAGGAGGGGGCTGGTCCCTCCCACACCCTCCATCCCAGGCTGTGGACATAAATGTGACTCTTCCTGAAAGGGGGATTCCAGATGGGGTAGCACCTGGGACCCTCCTTCACCCCCAGCATGATCAGGGGGACTACTACTCCACTATGAGAGTACTTGAACTTGGTGAATGTCTCAAATCGGAGGAAACAGCAGATGCTAGTGTGGAGTCTTGACGTGGAGAAGGCTTTTGACTGCCTCTCCTGGCCTTTCCTCTTTGGGACAGTAAAGATCTTTGGAATCTCAGGCGGCTTCATGTTAGAGCTAAAAATCGTTATATACCATCCCACGGTGGTCATTAATCTCTCCCTTTGCACTCCAAAATCTTTTCCATCTCAAATGGCACTAGACAGAGGTGCCTTTGACGCCCTTTCTGTTTGCCCTTTCTGTATAGAGCCCCTAGCGGCAGCAATCCATCAGGATCCCGACATCTCGGGGGTTATGGTTGGGAGCAAATCGTTTAAGATTTCGCTATTCCGGATGACGTCTCTTATGCGTACTCTGAAGAATTATGGAGATCTCTCTGGCTACAAAATCAAGTCAAGCAAAACAGAGGCCATGCCACTGAACATCCCCCGAGATGCTGGATTACTTACGCCTGAATTATAAATTACAATGGAAGTTGGATGCTTTGAAATATCACGGGGTTAATATAACTTCCTCTTACGATGCTCTCTATAAATTCAACTTTTCCTCCCTTTATAAAGACTTAAAAGTCATGTCTAAATAAGTGGTCATTGCTTCCCCTCTCCTGGATGGTCGAATAGCGCGGATAAGATGAGCTTACTCCCTAAATTGATTTATTCCTTGAAGACTCTCCCGGTTAGGGTTCCGGTAGCTGAGCTGAAATGCCTTCAGGCAGCTATTATACGCTTCATTTGGCGTAACAGGTGCCATGGAAGGCCAGGGGGTCCTGACGACCCATAAGTCCAAAGGGGGGCTGTCAGTCCCGGATGAACTTAAATATTATTGGACCACCCACCTTAGGAGAATCCCTTGTTGGGTGTCCCTTTGGGCCTACAGCAAGAGGAATGAATTGGTGAAATTGTGGATTGCCCTGATACACCCTAACTCCCTAACTTTTGTGGTCGCCTGCCCAGTGTGACTCTCTCCCCCCCTCTTGGGCCACATGCAATTTATACGGGATTTCTGGCTTTCCTGTACAAGGAGGTTCTCTCTTACATCACCCTGTTTTCCCTTGATGCCCTTCTTACCAACCATTACTTCCAAGTAGTCTACAATCTGTTATGGTTCATCCCTGGCATAAGGCAGGTTTGTTTAGATTTGCGGACATTATAGACGGGAACTCCATGCAGATCCATTCCTTTGATGTCCTTAAGTGGCAATTTTCCCTCTCTAATCGGGAATTTTGCCAATACAGTGCTGTGCAAATTAATTGGACAAAGCCTTTTTGTAAGTAAAATCGTAAGTTGGTTACTAGTCAGTGATTGAAACCAGTTTTGGTACTACACACCGGAGTTCCTCCACATGCTGGATCCATCTATCCCCGCCACCTGTTGGAGGTGTGGTGGGGGTACAGGGTCTCACCTCCACTTATTCTGGTTGTGTCCAAAGATTCTTCCCTTTTAGGATCA
The DNA here is from genome assembly GCA_033576535.1 of Allobates femoralis. Classification (NCBI taxonomy): domain Eukaryota; kingdom Metazoa; phylum Chordata; class Amphibia; order Anura; family Aromobatidae; genus Allobates; species Allobates femoralis. The sequence goes on from JARQOC010000001.1 coordinate 443,245,177, forward strand.
ATTTTGAGTCATTATTAATAAAGTATTATACGCTGATGTTGAACTTGATCCAGTGGTATATCTCTTGGGCTCTGGGGCACGGGGCATGGGCAAAGTGCCTTCTAGATTAATGTGTAATATCCTTACTGCGGCCAGGTGCTTAATTGCACGATACTTGAAACAGATGAGCGCCCCGTCGTTCAGGCCTCATGAGTAGAATTTTGGACGTCAGACGTATGGAACACCTTACAGCTTTGTTGAATGACTCGGTGGAATTCTTCTTGGCAGTCTGGTCCCCATGGGATTATTATGCAGCAAGTGCCAACCTTTAGGACTCCCGGTCTTGGGAGCCATAACCTTTCTTCCATGCCCCTCTTAATCCTTCCCCTCCTACTACTATTTTCTTCCCTGCCTTTACCCCTATGTCTTGTCTATGACCTTTTTATATACATGGTTTAAGGTAGTTATGTTTTTCCCTTTTTTTTTTCTTTGCCTTTATAACGCTTATTATAGACTAATGATTTACTTACTGACCTGTACTACCTTGCACTCGTCCACTAGAAGGTCTTGCCTACCTTAGCAGGGGGTTTGGGATCATCCCGACCCCCATCCCTTCTAGCTCGGCCATGCTAATGTACAGGTCGGTCCTATCATTATACTTCTATTCCAGTTTGTTTATATGCTTCATGTGTACTCTTGTTATTATTACTAAATCTTCAATAAAATTTATGGCTGAAAAAAAAGACAAACTCATTGTGCGAACGCAATTGCTGACCTCTAGTTGACAGAAAAAAGCTTACAGCCCCAAGACCTTTAGGTGAGGAGTGGAGAGCCTCAACATCGATACTACCCAGCATTGCATTTCTTGAAATGTTCACACCTTCAAGTTTCAACAATAAATCGTATGTGTCACAGGTGTATGATTGTAAGGCAGTTACAAAAGGTCTGAGGACGCGATCCAAATAGTCTCCACAATTCTGTGTCAAACTATTATTACCGAAACAATGGGTCTACCTTTTAAACAAAAAAGGCCTTTATGTACTTTTGGTAAACAGTAAAATGTAGGCATTAGGTAAAAGATAGTCATACTCATTCTTGTCAATCACCTGAGATTCGAGGCCATCATCAAGAATGGCATTAAACTCATTCCAACAAAGCTATGTATGCCTCTTTTGACAGTTCGGTGCATATAGAACTTTGAGAATAGTCATAGCTGGTGCTCCTATGCCAATTAAGTAGCAGAAGCAGAGAAGTCCCCACTTTGACTGCAAAAGCACAAAAACAGTGTTTCTAATAAAGTAGTAGTTTTTACATAATCATGCAGCCCTTCAACAGGTCCCCACAAATTATATACATGCTCCCAATAAATTGTTCTCACATTTACACACATAAACATAGGGCACAAGCCCTGTTTTAGATGCGGGGGCCAGGGAACTGGTCTACAGGGTGGGCCATTTATATGGATACACCTAAATAAAATGTGAATGGTTGGTGATATCAACTTCCTGTTTGTGGCACATTAGTAAATGGGAAGGGGAACACTTTTCCAGAAGGGTGGTGACCATGGCGGCCATTTTAAAGTCAGCCATTTTGGATCCAACTTAATTTTTTTTAATGGAAAGAGGCAGGGGCGTAACTACAACAAGTGCAGGGGTTGCGATCGCCCCAAAAGTCCCTTTGGCCCATAGAAAAAGACTAATACTATTAAAGATTTGCAATAATTGGGGGCCCCGTTGGAGCTTTCGGTTCGGGGCCCCAGGGCCTGAAGTTACGCCACTGGAAAGAGGGTCATGTGACACATCAAACCTATTGAGAATTTCATAAGAAAAACAATGGTGTGCTTGGTTTTAACATAACTTTATTCTTTCCTGAGTTATTTACAAGTTTATGTGTTCAAAGTGCAACCCTCTTCTCTCACTCTTGACACACTGATAGCAACACCGCAGAAGAAATGCTAGCACAGGCTTCTAGTATTCCTTGTTTCAGATGCTACACAACTTGTATCTTCACAGCATAGACAGTTGCCTCCAGATGACCCCAAAGATAAAAGTCTAAGGGGATCAGATTGGGAGACCTTGGTGGCCATTCGACTGGCCCACAACGACCAATCCACTTTCCAGGAAGTGTTCATGTAGGAATGCTTGGACCTGACACCTATAATGTGGTGGTGCACCATCTTGTTGGAAAAGCTCAGGGAACGTGCCATCTTCAGCGCATGAAGAGGGCAACACATCTTCATGTAGCAATTTCAGATATCCAGTGGAATTGAGGTTTCCACTGATGAAGAATGGCCACAATATCTTTGTACCCCATATACCACACCATACCATCAATCTTTGTGTTCCAACAGTCTTGGAGGGATCTATCCACTGTGCGTTAGTGTCAGACCAATAGTGGTGGTTTTATATGTTAACTTCACCATTCACAAAAAAGTTTGCCTCATCACTGAACAAAATGTTCTGTGTAAACTAAGGGTCCTGATCCAATTTTTGTTTTGCCCATTCTACAAATTCAGTGTGCCGATCTGAGTCATCCTCGTTGAGATGCTGCAGCAGCTGGATTTTGTAAGGGTGCCATTTGTGAGTAGCTAACATCCGCCAAAGTGATGTTCGACTGATTCCACTCTCCAGTGACATGCAGTGAGTGCTACGCTGTGGGCTCTTGCTGAATGAAGCTAGGACAACCACTGATGTTTCTTCATTAGTGACAGTTTTCTTGCGTCCACATTATGGCAAATCCAACACTGGACCTATTTAATGAAATTTGGCAAGCAGTTTGCTGACTGTAGCATGGGAGATGGGGTGGTCTCCTGGGGTGTATTGCATTGACATCTGCTGCAATGACCTGGGAACTGCGTTCACCAGACATCAACACAATTTCTATCCGCTCCTCACGTGTTAACCTCTGCGACATGTCAATGGCTGTAAACAAAGAGAAACTTGTAAATAACTAATGAAAGAATAAAGTGTTGTTAAAACCAAGCACACCATTATTTTTCTTATGAAATTCTCAATACGATTGATGTGTCACATGACCCTCTTGCCATTGAAAAAAATAAAGTTGTATCCAAAATGGCCAACTTCAAAATGGCCGCCATGGTCACCACCCATCTGAAAAAGGTTTCCCCCTCCCATATACTAATGTGCCACAAGCAGGAAGTTGATAACACCTACCATTCCCGTTTTATTTAGATGTATCCATATAAATGGCCCACCCTGTATTTAGTGAGGGAAAACCCGCTGCAAGAATTGACATGCTGTAGATTTTCCCACACTATAATATGCAGCTGCTGCATATTTTTGTGGCACCATACGGAGAGGTATTAGCAAAACCCATAGCCTTTGCTAGGAAAGCACGCTGCTGCAGACCTGGTGTAGATCGGCTTCAGGTTTTCTGACAAATCTGTTGGGGGTGTACTCATTTATGTTGTGGATTGGCATCCTCTGAACTTCAAAATGCAATTTCCCATTGCTGAAGCATTGCTTTGTAGTCATAAAGGGATCAACCTGCTACACAGTCATATAAATAGTTTCCCTATAAATCTTACGTGTCTTTTTTCTACTCAAACACCGTGGGCCAGTTGCCTCTGCCACATCGATTTTCTAGTAGTCTTTGCCTCAGATTGCATAGAGATGCACAAGGCTTCTAATTAGATACACATGGATACCATTTATAGACTTATTCTCACTGACATCATTTTTAGAACAAGAAAATAGACTAAAATAGGAGCAAAAAGGTAATTTATTTATACATCTCCCCAATGTATACAAACACATATGTAAAGCATTAAATATATACAGAGTATACTTACAGAATGCATATATTTATATATCTCTTCCTTAGCGAGTTATGCTTCATCTGTTTCCCAGCCTTTCTATAGTCGATCTGCTAAGAGCATAACCATGTGGTTCATCTACTCTAGTGTAGTGCTGTTATTGCTGTGGTCATAGTTTGGTTTTGTGCTGTTTTTTAACATTTTTATATCCTGCATTTCACGAAGTAGAAATAATGTTTTCCATATATAGGTCTTTACAAAAAGTAGTCATAATTTATATCCACCTAAAGGAAACCCAATTTGATGAAGGTTTGAAGCCCATTACTTGATGCTAAGGAAAAATCTTCTTTGGTTGATTTCTGAATACGGTAACTTATTAAAATTGATATGATATGACCTCTGAATACCTAAAAGGAGTACTCCAGGGAGATAAAAAATTATTCTTCTGTCCCTGCCCTCAAACTATAAAAATGAAATGCACATTGCTGTTCCTGTATCTATAATTTAGTGTGACACTAGAGATGCTCTTTGCTTCCTCCCTCCCTTCTGGGACCTTACATCACACATCATAGGGTATGGCCTGCTCCATGCTCTTAGGAACAGCCAGCCCCCTGATAACATCTGCTGAGCAGTTGGTATGAAGAGTGCATCTGCTTCTGTTCTGTCTGAGAGCAGTGGGTAT